>CM017555.1:69134454-69356954 GCA_007844125.1 Sinonovacula constricta
CACTTTTGTAGAGTTCTTTGATGGTCTCTGAACCCGGTTTAACAATCGCGGTCTAGTGCTAACTCTGTAATCACAAGCACTGGTTATGTAGCAAGATGTAGGCAACATTTACCGCTTACTTCTATAGTTCTTTGATGGCGTCTGTCCCTGAGCTTAAACACATGCTAGTGTCAGTTGCATAGTCATAAGCACAGAGCATTTACCACGGGAACAAGGCAATTGTGCTGTAAGCATCGGTCAAGATTAAATTTTGTAAACAAAATCGTCAAACACTATAAGATAAGCGCCCGGTTAGCTCAGTCGGTAGAGCATCAGACTTTTAAGCTGAATATCACTCAGACATCTGAGGGTCGAGGGTTCGAGTCCCTCATTGGGCGGCTACATTTTTTTCCTTTATCTTTAATGGAGTTTATACGACGTCTATGAATGATTGTTAGAAAGGTATGAAAGTATTACTTCAAGACATATATTGGCATTTGTCAGATTGAATCAAACGCGATAGTCATCGCTCTTTTAACACCAGCAAACGCCATATTGCGTGTGCCATCACCGTGTTCTTAGGTGGTTGTAGTTTTGCGGGCAACCACATAGCATCTCGAGATACCGACTTTTGTTCTGCCTCGTTTACACATCCAGCAGAATAGTCACCGTTAAAGTGTATCAGCGCTCTCTCTACTGAGCCTATAGACCTCCCTATACATATCTCATCTTAATAGCAAATCTTCAAGCTACAAACCAGTGCCTTGTAAATTAATTCTAACCAAGAGAGATTTTTACCAATACTAGAAATTGGGCCTCTAACCGCTTGCTTCCTACTCGAGGGCCCGATTACTACATCATCTCATATCTTTATGTCTAGCGATTTACAAGAAACAAACTCCCCATAAATGGATCCTTATTCTATCCTTATATTGACATAACGGCATCGGTTTTGTTTGTTTGGGCTGTGAACAATGTCGCGAACGCGTTTAATTTGATCTGTCTGTGGTTAAAAATATAAAGACTGATACAAAAATAATGTGCGCCGCCTGGAAATCGAACCCGGGTCGCAAGAATGGGAATCTTGCATGATACCACTACACCAGCGGCGCTTCCTATGGCAAGAAACTGAACATTAAGGTACCAAAATATGATATTTCAATCTCCTCGTTTGTATCGGCTCAGACAAGGCAACATGAGCTTCGCTTTTGTAGAGTTCTTTGATGGTCTCTGAACCCGGTTTAACAATCGCGGTCTAGTGCTAACTCTGTAATCACAAGCACTGGTTATGTAGCAAGATGTAGGCAACATTTACCGCTTACTTCTATAGTTCTTTGATGGCGTCTGTCCCTGAGCTTAAACACATGCTAGTGTCAGTTGCATAGTCATAAGCACAGAGCATTTACCACGGGAACAAGGCAATTGTGCTGTAAGCATCGGTCAAGATTAAATTTTGTAAACAAAATCGTCAAACACTATAAGATAAGCGCCCGGTTAGCTCAGTCGGTAGAGCATCAGACTTTTAAGCTGAATATCACTCAGACATCTGAGGGTCGAGGGTTCGAGTCCCTCATTGGGCGGCTACATTTTTTTCCTTTATCTTTAATGGAGTTTATACGACGTCTATGAATGATTGTTAGAAAGGTATGAAAGTATTACTTCAAGACATATATTGGCATTTGTCAGATTGAATCAAACGCGATAGTCATCGCTCTTTTAACACCAGCAAACGCCATATTGCGTGTGCCATCACCGTGTTCTTAGGTGGTTGTAGTTTTGCGGGCAACCACATAGCATCTCGAGATACCGACTTTTGTTCTGCCTCGTTTACACATCCAGCAGAATAGTCACCGTTAAAGTGTATCAGCGCTCTCTCTACTGAGCCTATAGACCTCCCTATACATATCTCATCTTAATAGCAAATCTTCAAGCTACAAACCAGTGCCTTGTAAATTAATTCTAACCAAGAGAGATTTTTACCAATACTAGAAATTGGGCCTCTAACCGCTTGCTTCCTACTCGAGGGCCCGACCACTACATCATCTCATATCTTTATGTCTAGCGATTTACAAGAAACAAACTCCCCATAAATGGATCCTTATTCTATCCTTATATTGACATAACGGCATCGGTTTTGTTTGTTTGGGCTGTGAACAATGTCGCGAACGCGTTTAATTTGATCTGTCTGTGGTTAAAAATATAAAGACTGATACAAAAATAATGTGCGCCGCCCGGAAATCGAACCCGGGTCGCAAGAATGGGAATCTTGCATGATACCACTACACCAGCGGCGCTTCCTATGGCAAGAAACTGAACATTAAGGTACCAAAATATGATATTTCAATCTCCTCGTTTGTATCGGCTCAGACAAGGCAACATGAGCTTCAGCTTTTGTAGAGTTCTTTGATGGTCTCTGAACCCGGTTTAACAATCGCGGTCTAGTGCTAACTCTGTAATCACAAGCACTGGTAATGTAGCAAGATGTAGGCAACATTTACCGCTTACTTCTATAGTTCTTTGATGGCGTCTGTCCCTGAGCTTAAACACATGCTAGTGTCAGTTGCATAGTCATAAGCACAGAGCATTTACCACGGGAACAAGGCAATTGTGCTGTAAGCATCGGTCAAGATTAAATTTTGTAAACAAAATCGTCAAACACTATAAGATAAGCGCCCGGTTAGCTCAGTCGGTAGAGCATCAGACTTTTAAGCTGAATATCACTCAGACATCTGAGGGTCGAGGGTTCGAGTCCCTCATTGGGCGGCTACATTTTTTTCCGTTATCTTTAATGGAGTTTATACGACGTCTATGAATGATTGTTAGAAAGGTATGAAAGTATTACTTCAAGACATATATTGGCATTTGTCAGATTGAATCAAACGCGATAGTCATCGCTCTTTTAACACCAGCAAACGCCATATTGCGTGTGCCATCACCGTGTTCTTAGGTGGTTGTAGTTTTGCGGGCAACCACATAGCATCTCGAGATACCGACTTTTGTTCTGCCTCGTTTACACATCCAGCAGAATAGTCACCGTTAAAGTGTATCAGCGCTCTCTCTACTGAGCCTATAGACCTCCCTATACATATCTCATCTTAATAGCAAATCTTCAAGCTACAAACCAGTGCCTTGTAAATTAATTCTAACCAAGAGAGATTTTTACCAATACTAGAAATTGAGCCTGCAACCTCGTGCTTCCTACTCGAGGGCCCGACCACTACATCATCTCATATCTTTATGTCTAGCGATTTACAAGAAACAAACTCCCCATAAATGGATCCTAATTCTATCCTTATATTGACATAATGGCATCGGTTTTGTTTGTTTGGGCTGTGAACAATGTCGCGAACGCGTTTAATTTTATCTGTCTGTGATTAAAAATATAAAGATTGATACAAAAATAATGTGCGCCGCCCGGGAATCGAACCCGGGTCGCAAGAATGGGAATCTTGCATGATACCACTACACCAGCGGCGCTTCCTATGGACAAGAAACTGAACATGAAGGTACCCAAATCTGATATTTCAATCTTCTCGTTTGTATCGGCTCAGACAAGGCAACATGAGCTTCACTTTTGTAGAGTTCTTTGATGGTCTCTGAACCCGGTTTAACAATCGCGGTCTAGTGCTAACTCTGTAATCACGAGCACTGGTTATGTAGCAAGATGTAGGCAACATTTACCGCTTACTTCTATAGTTCTTTGATGGCGTCTGTCCCTGAGCTTAAACACATGCTAGTGTCAGTTGCATAGTCATAAGCACAGAGCATTTACCACGGGAACAAGGCAATTGTGCTGTAAGCATCGGTCAAGATTAAATTTTGTAAACAAAATCGTCAAACACTATAAGATAAGCGCCCGGTTAGCTCAGTCGGTAGAGCATCAGACTTTTAAGCTGAATATCACTCAGACATCTGAGGGTCGAGGGTTCGAGTCCCTCATTGGGCGGCTACATTTTTTTCCTTTATCTTTAATGGAGTTTATACGACGTCTATGAATGATTGTTAGAAAGGTATGAAAGTATTACTTCAAGACATATATTGGCATTTGTCAGATTGAATCAAACGCGATAGTCATCGCTCTTTTAACACCAGCAAACGCCATATTGCGTGTGCCATCACCGTGTTCTTAGGTGGTTGTAGTTTTGCGGGCAACCACATAGCATCTCGAGATACCGACTTTTGTTCTGCCTCGTTTACACATCCAGCAGAATAGTCACCGTTAAAGTGTATCAGCGCTCTCTCTACTGAGCCTATAGACCTCCCTATACATATCTCATCTTAATAGCAAATCTTCAAGCTACAAACCAGTGCCTTGTAAATTAATTCTAACCAAGAGAGATTTTTACCAATACTAGAAATTGGGCCTCTAACCGCTTGCTTCCTACTCGAGGGCCCGACCACTACATCATCTCATATCTTTATGTCTAGCGATTTACAAGAAACAAACTCCCCATAAATGGATCCTTATTCTATCCTTATATTGACATAACGGCATCGGTTTTGTTTGTTTGGGCTGTGAACAATGTCGCGAACGCGTTTAATTTGATCTGTCTGTGGTTAAAAATATAAAGACTGATACAAAAATAATGTGCGCCGCCCGGAAATCGAACCCGGGTCGCAAGAATGGGAATCTTGCATGATACCACTACACCAGCGGCGCTTCCTATGGCAAGAAACTGAACATTAAGGTACCAAAATATGATATTTCAATCTCCTCGTTTGTATCGGCTCAGACAAGGCAACATGAGCTTCGCTTTTGTAGAGTTCTTTGATGGTCTCTGAACCCGGTTTAACAATCGCGGTCTAGTGCTAACTCTGTAATCACAAGCACTGGTAATGTAGCAAGATGTAGGCAACATTTACCGCTTACTTCTATAGTTCTTTGATGGCGTCTGTCCCTGAGCTTAAACACATGCTAGTGTCAGTTGCATAGTCATAAGCACAGAGCATTTACCACGGGAACAAGGCAATTGTGCTGTAAGCATCGGTCAAGATTAAATTTTGTAAACAAAATCGTCAAACACTATAAGATAAGCGCCCGGTTAGCTCAGTCGGTAGAGCATCAGACTTTTAAGCTGAATATCACTCAGACATCTGAGGGTCGAGGGTTCGAGTCCCTCATTGGGCGGCTACATTTTTTTCCTTTATCTTTAATGGAGTTTATACGACGTCTATGAATGATTGTTAGAAAGGTATGAAAGTATTACTTCAAGACATATATTGGCATTTGTCAGATTGAATCAAACGCGATAGTCATCGCTCTTTTAACACCAGCAAACGCCATATTGCGTGTGCCATCACCGTGTTCTTAGGTGGTTGTAGTTTTGCGGGCAACCACATAGCATCTCGAGATACCGACTTTTGTTCTGCCTCGTTTACACATCCAGCAGAATAGTCACCGTTAAAGTGTATCAGCGCTCTCTCTACTGAGCCTATAGACCTCCCTATACATATCTCATCTTAATAGCAAATCTTCAAGCTACAAACCAGTGCCTTGTAAATTAATTCTAACCAAGAGAGATTTTTACCAATACTAGAAATTGAGCCTGCAACCGCGTGCTTCCTACTCGAGGGCCCGACCACTACATCATCTCATATCTTTATGTCTAGCGATTTACAAGAAACAAACTCCCCATAAATGGATCCTAATTCTATCCTTATATTGACATAATGGCATCGGTTTTGTTTGGGCTGTGAACAATGTCGCGAACGCGTTTAATTTGATCTGTCTGTGATTAAAAATATAAACATTGATACAAAAATAATGTGCGCCGCCCGGAAATCGAACCCGGGTCGCAAGAATGGGAATCTTGCATGATACCACTACACCAGCGGCGCTTCCTATGGCAAGGAACTGAACATTAAGGTACCAAAATTGATATTCCAATCTCCTCGTTTGTATCGGCTCAGACAAGGCAATATGAGCTTCACTTTTGTAGAGTTCTTTGATGGTCTCTGAACCCGGTTTAACAATCGCGGTCTAGTGCTAACTCTGTAATCACGAGCACTGGTTATGTAGCAAGATGTAGGCAACATTTACCGCTTACTTCTATAGTTCTTTGATGGCGTCTGTCCCTGAGCTTAAACACATGCTAGTGTCAGTTGCATAGTCATAAGCACAGAGCATTTACCACGGGAACAAGGCAATTGTGCTGTAAGCATCGGTCAAGATTAAATTTTGTAAACAAAATCGTCAAACACTATAAGATAAGCGCCCGGTTAGCTCAGTCGGTAGAGCATCAGACTTTTAAGCTGAATATCACTCAGACATCTGAGGGTCGAGGGTTCGAGTCCCTCATTGGGCGGCTACATTTTTTTCCGTTATCTTTAATGGAGTTTATACGACGTCTATGAATGATTGTTAGAAAGGTATGAAAGTATTACTTCAAGACATATATTGGCATTTGTCAGATTGTATCAAACGCGAAAGTCATCGCTCTTTTAACACCAGCAAACGCCATATTGCGTGTGCCATCACCGTGTTCTTAGGTGGTTGTAGTTTTGCGGGCAACCACATAGCATCTCGAGATACCGACTTTTGTTCTGCCTCGTTTACACATCCAGCAGAATAGTCACCGTTAAAGTGTATCAGCGCTCTCTCTACTGAGCCTATAGACCTCCCTATACATATCTCATCTTAATAGCAAATCTTCAAGCTACAAACCAGTGCCTTGTAAATTAATTCTAACCAAGAGAGATTTTTACCAATACTAGAAATTGAGCCTGCTAACCTCGTGCTTCCTACTCGAGGGCCCGACCACTACATCATCTCATATCTTTATGTCTAGCGATTTACAAGAAACAAACTCCCCATAAATGGATCCTAATTCTATCCTTATATTGACATAATGGCATCGGTTTTGTTTGTTTGGGCTGTGAACAATGTCGCGAACGCGTTTAATTTTATCTGTCTGTGATTAAAAATATAAACATTGATACAAAAATAATGTGCGCCGCCCGGGAAATCGAACCCGGGTCGCAAGAATGGGAATCTTGCATGATACCACTACACCAGCGGCGCTTCCTATGGCAAGAAACTGAACATTAAGGTACCAAAATATGATATTCAATCTCCTCGTTTGTATCGGCTCAGACAAGGCAACATGAGCTTCACTTTTGTAGAGTTCTTTGATGGTCTCTGAACCCGGTTTAACAATCGCGGTCTAGTGCTAACTCTGTAATCACAAGCACTGGTTATGTAGCAAGATGTAGGCAACATTTACCGCTTACTTCTATAGTTCTTTGATGGCGTCTGTCCCTGAGCTTAAACACATGCTAGTGTCAGTTGCATAGTCATAAGCACAGAGCATTTACCACGGGAACAAGGCAATTGTGCTGTAAGCATCGGTCAAGATTAAATTTTGTAAACAAAATCGTCAAACACTATAAGATAAGCGCCCGGTTAGCTCAGTCGGTAGAGCATCAGACTTTTAAGCTGAATATCACTCAGACATCTGAGGGTCGAGGGTTCGAGTCCCTCATTGGGCGGCTACATTTTTTTCCTTTATCTTTAATGGAGTTTATACGACGTCTATGAATGATTGTTAGAAAGGTATGAAAGTATTACTTCAAGACATATATTGGCATTTGTCAGATTGAATCAAACGCGATAGTCATCGCTCTTTTAACACCAGCAAACGCCATATTGCGTGTGCCATCACCGTGTTCTTAGGTGGTTGTAGTTTTGCGGGCAACCACATAGCATCTCGAGATACCGACTTTTGTTCTGCCTCGTTTACACATCCAGCAGAATAGTCACCGTTAAAGTGTATCAGCGCTCTCTCTACTGAGCCTATAGACCTCCCTATACATATCTCATCTTAATAGCAAATCTTCAAGCTACAAACCAGTGCCTTGTAAATTAATTCTAACCAAGAGAGATTTTTACCAATACTAGAAATTGGGCCTCTAACCGCTTGCTTCCTACTCGAGGGCCCGACCACTACATCATCTCATATCTTTATGTCTAGCGATTTACAAGAAACAAACTCCCCATAAATGGATCCTTATTCTATCCTTATATTGACATAACGGCATCGGTTTTGTTTGTTTGGGCTGTGAACAATGTCGCGAACGCGTTTAATTTGATCTGTCTGTGGTTAAAAATATAAAGATTGATACAAAAATAATGTGCGCCGCCCGGAAATCGAACCCGGGTCGCAAGAATGGGAATCTTGCATGATACCACTACAACAGCGGCGCTTCCTATGGCAAGGAACTGAACATTAAGGTACCAAAATATGATATTTCAATCTCCTCGTTTGTATCGGCTCAGACAAGGCAACATGAGCTTCACTTTTGTAGAGTTCTTTGATGGTCTCTGAACCCGGTTTAACAATCGCGGTCTAGTGCTAACTCTGTAATCACAAGCACTGGTAATGTAGCAAGATGTAGGCAACATTTACCGCTTACTTCTATAGTTCTTTGATGGCGTCTGTACCTGAGCTTAAACACATGCTAGTGTCAGTTGCATAGTCATAAGCACAGAGCATTTACCACGGGAACAAGGCAATTGTGCTGTAAGCATCGGTCAAGATTAAATTTTGTAAACAAAATCGTCAAACACTATAAGATAAGCGCCCGGTTAGCTCAGTCGGTAGAGCATCAGACTTTTAAGCTGAATATCACTCAGACATCTGAGGGTCGAGGGTTCGAGTCCCTCATTGGGCGGCTACATTTTTTTCCGTTATCTTTAATGGAGTTTATACGACGTCTATGGATGATTGTTAGAAAGGTATGAAAGTATTACTTCAAGACATATATTGGCATTTGTCAGATTGTATCAAACGCGAAAGTCATCGCTCTTTTAACACCAGCAAACGCCATATTGCGTGTGCCATCACCGTGTTCTTAGGTGGTTGTAGTTTTGCGGGCAACCACATAGCATCTCGAGATACCGACTTTTGTTCTGCCTCGTTTACACATCCAGCAGAATAGTCACCGTTAAAGTGTATCAGCGCTCTCTCTACTGAGCCTATAGACCTCCCTATACATATCTCATCTTAATAGCAAATCTTCAAGCTACAAACCAGTGCCTTGTAAATTAATTCTAACCAAGAGAGATTTTTACCAATACTAGAAATTGAGCCTGCAACCTCGTGCTTCCTACTCGAGGGCCCGACCACTACATCATCTCATATCTTTATGTCTAGCGATTTACAAGAAACAAACTCCCCATAAATGGATCCTAATTCTATCCTTATATTGACATAATGGCATCGGTTTTGTTTGTTTGGGCTGTGAACAATGTCGCGAACGCGTTTAATTTTATCTGTCTGTGATTAAAAATATAAAGATTGATACAAAAATAATGTGCGCCGCCCGGGAATCGAACCCGGGTCGCAAGAATGGGAATCTTGCATGATACCACTACACCAGCGGCGCTTCCTATGACAAGAAACTGAACATTAAGGTACCAAAATCTGATATTCCAATCTCCTCGTTTGTATCGGCTCAGACAAGGCAATATGAGCTTCACTTTTGTAGAGTTCTTTGATGGTTTCTGAACCCGGTTTAACAATCGCGGTCTAGTGCTAACTCTGTAATCACGAGCACTGGTTATGTAGCAAGATGTAGGCAACATTTACCGCTTACTTCTATAGTTCTTTGATGGCGTCTGTCCCTGAGCTTAAACACATGCTAGTGTCAGTTGCATAGTCATAAGCACAGAGCATTTACCACGGGAACAAGGCAATTGTGCTGTAAGCATCGGTCAAGATTAAATTTTGTAAACAAAATCGTCAAACACTATAAGATAAGCGCCCGGTTAGCTCAGTCGGTAGAGCATCAGACTTTTAAGCTGAATATCACTCAGACATCTGAGGGTCGAGGGTTCGAGTCCCTCATTGGGCGGCTACATTTTTTTCCGTTATCTTTAATGGAGTTTATACGACGTCTATGGATGATTGTTAGAAAGGTATGAAAGTATTACTTCAAGACATATATTGGCATTTGTCAGATTGTATCAAACGCGAAAGTCATCGCTCTTTTAACACCAGCAAACGCCATATTGCGTGTGCCATCACCGTGTTCTTAGGTGGTTGTAGTTTTGCGGGCAACCACATAGCATCTCGAGATACCGACTTTTGTTCTGCCTCGTTTACACATCCAGCAGAATAGTCACCGTTAAAGTGTATCAGCGCTCTCTCTACTGAGCCTATAGACCTCCCTATACATATCTCATCTTAATAGCAAATCTTCAAGCTACAAACCAGTGCCTTGTAAATTAATTCTAACCAAGAGAGATTTCACATCAACTTGCAGTTGTTCAGTCTTCGGACTGAAGATTGGAAGGCATAACTTATGATTTGTTTAGGAAGTGGATGTGAATAAGTCAAGATCACGGTGATCGAATGAAAACATAATAAATTCATCAATTCATTTACACAATCCAAACGGACTTAATGAAACATGAGTAACTGATCTTTGCCGACAAACCTGTTAATTGTAGCTCTATCTCTTCTTAATAAAGCCGAACTAACAAAATTAAAGATAATAATCCTTAATCAAAAAGAATAAATAAGTTATAGCTTCAAACAATGGCTGTTAATTGGCAAATTATTATACATAAGCTTTAGCACATTTCTAAAACTGTGAAGTTCATCAAGAAAATTAAAGATAGCATTCGCTAAACAAAATGGATCAGTAGAAGCTTCAAACGTTGGCGGCTAATTAGCATGTTATTATACATACCATCATGCTTTAGCACATTTCTAAAACTGTGAAGCCAAATATACAATACTGCGTGTCTTTACCAATACTAGAAATTGAGCCTGCTAACCGCTTGCTTCCTACTCGAGGGCCCGACCACTACATCATCTCATATCTTTATGTCTAGCGATTTACAAGAAACAAACTCCCCATAAATGGATCCTTAATTCTATCCTTATATTGACATAACTGGCATCGGTTTTGTTTGTTTGGGCTGTGAACAATGTCGCGAACGCGTTTAATTTTATCTGTCTGTGATTAAAAATATAAAGATTGATACAAAAATAATGTGCGCCGCCCGGGAATCGAACCCGGGTCGCAAGAATGGGAATCTTGCATGATACCACTACACCAGCGGCGCTTCCTATGGCAAGAAACTGAACATTAAGGTACCAAAATCTGATATTCCAATCTCCTCGTTTGTATCCGGCTCAGACAAGGCAATATGAGCTTCCCTTTTGTCGAGTTCTTTGATGGTTTCTGAACCCGGTTTAACAATCGCGGTCTAGTGCTAACTCTGTAATCACAAGCACTGGTTATGTAGCAAGATGTAGGCAACATTTACCGCTTACTTCTATAGTTCTTTGATGGCGTCTGTCCCTGAGCTTAAACACATGCTAGTGTCAGTTGCATAGTCATAAGCACAGAGCATTTACCACGGGAACAAGGCAATTGTGCTGTAAGCATCGGTCAAGATTAAATTTTGTAAACAAAATCGTCAAACACTATAAGATAAGCGCCCGGTTAGCTCAGTCGGTAGAGCATCAGACTTTTAAGCTGAATATCACTCAGACATCTGAGGGTCGAGGGTTCGAGTCCCTCATTGGGCGGCTACATTTTTTTCCTTTATCTTTAATGGAGTTTATACGACGTCTATGAATGATTGTTAGAAAGGTATGAAAGTATTACTTCAAGACATATATTGGCATTTGTCAGATTGTAATCAAACGCGATAGTCATCGCTCTTTTAACACCAGCAAACGCCATATTGCGTGTGCCATCACCGTGTTCTTAGGTGGTTGTAGTTTTGCGGGCAACCACATAGCATCTCGAGATACCGACTTTTGTTCTGCCTCGTTTACACATCCAGCAGAATAGTCACCGTTAAAGTGTATCAGCGCTCTCTCTACTGAGCCTATAGACCTCCCTATACATATCTCATCTTAATAGCAAATCTTCAAGCTACAAACCAGTGCCTTGTAAATTAATTCTAACCAAGAGAGATTTTTACCAATACTAGAAATTGGGCCTCTAACCGCTTGCTTCCTACTCGAGGGCCCGACCACTACATCATCTCATATCTTTATGTCTAGCGATTTACAAGAAACAAACTCCCCATAAATGGATCCTTATTCTATCCTTATATTGACATAACGGCATCGGTTTTGTTTGTTTGGGCTGTGAACAATGTCGCGAACGCGTTTAATTTGATCTGTCTGTGGTTAAAAATATAAAGACTGATACAAAAATAATGTGCGCCGCCCGGAAATCGAACCCGGGTCGCAAGAATGGGAATCTTGCATGATACCACTACACCAGCGGCGCTTCCTATGGCAAGAAACTGAACATTAAGGTACCAAAATATGATATTTCAATCTCCTCGTTTGTATCGGCTCAGACAAGGCAACATGAGCTTCGCTTTTGTAGAGTTCTTTGATGGTCTCTGAACCCGGTTTAACAATCGCGGTCTAGTGCTAACTCTGTAATCACAAGCACTGGTAATGTAGCAAGATGTAGGCAACATTTACCGCTTACTTCTATAGTTCTTTGATGGCGTCTGTACCTGAGCTTAAACACATGCTAGTGTCAGTTGCATAGTCATAAGCACAGAGCATTTACCACGGGAACAAGGCAATTGTGCTGTAAGCATCGGTCAAGATTAAATTTTGTAAACAAATATCGTCAAACACTATAAGATAAGCGCCCGGTTAGCTCAGTCGGTAGAGCATCAGACTTTTAAGCTGAATATCACTCAGACATCTGAGGGTCGAGGGTTCGAGTCCCTCATTGGGCGGCTACATTTTTTTCCGTTATCTTTAATGGAGTTTATACGACGTCTATGAATGATTGTTAGAAAGGTATGAAAGTATTACTTCAAGACATATATTGGCATTTGTCAGATTGTAATCAAACGCGATAGTCATCGCTCTTTTAACACCAGCAAACGCCATATTGCGTGTGCCATCACCGTGTTCTTAGGTGGTTGTAGTTTTGCGGGCAACCACATAGCATCTCGAGATACCGACTTTTGTTCTGCCTCGTTTACACATCCAGCAGAATAGTCACCGTTAAAGTGTATCAGCGCTCTCTCTACTGAGCCTATAGACCTCCCTATACATATCTCATCTTAATAGCAAATCTTCAAGCTACAAACCAGTGCCTTGTAAATTAATTCTAACCAAGAGAGATTTTTACCAATACTAGAAATTGAGCCTGCAAGCGCGTGCTTCCTACTCGAGGGCCCGACCTGTACATCATCTCATATCTTAATGTCTAGCGATTTACAAGAAACAAACTCCCCATAAATGGATCCTAATTCTATTCTTAAATTGATATAATGGCATCGGTTTCGTTTGTTTGAACTGTGAACAATGTCGCGAACGCGATTAATTTGATCTGTCTGTGGTTAAAAATATAAAGATTGATACAAAAATAATGTGCGCCGCCCGGGAATCGAACCCGGGTCGCAAGAATGGGAATCTTGCATGATACCACTACACCAGCGGCGCTTCCTATGGCAAGGAACTGAACATTAAGGTACCAAAATTTGATATTCCAATCTTCTCGTTTGTATCGGCTCAGACAAGGCAATATGAGCTTCACTTTTGTAGAGTTCTTTGATGGTCTCTGAACCCGGTTTAACAATCGCGGTCTAGTGCTAACTCTGTAATCACAAGCACTGGTTATGTAGCAAGATGTAGGCAACATTTACCGCTTACTTCTATAGTTCTTTGATGGCGTCTGTCCCTGAGCTTAAACACATGCTAGTGTCAGTTGCATAGTCATAAGCACAGAGCATTTACCACGGGAACAAGGCAATTGTGCTGTAAGCATCGGTCAAGATTAAATTTTGTAAACAAAATCGTCAAACACTATAAGATAAGCGCCCGGTTAGCTCAGTCGGTAGAGCATCAGACTTTTAAGCTGAATATCACTCAGACATCTGAGGGTCGAGGGTTCGAGTCCCTCATTGGGCGGCTACATTTTTTTCCGTTATCTTTAATGGAGTTTATACGACGTCTATGGATGATTGTTAGAAAGGTATGAAAGTATTACTTCAAGACATATATTGGCATTTGTCAGATTGTATCAAACGCGAAAGTCATCGCTCTTTTAACACCAGCAAACGCCATATTGCGTGTGCCATCACCGTGTTCTTAGGTGGTTGTAGTTTTGCGGGCAACCACATAGCATCTCGAGATACCGACTTTTGTTCTGCCTCGTTTACACATCCAGCAGAATAGTCACCGTTAAAGTGTATCAGCGCTCTCTCTACTGAGCCTATAGACCTCCCTATACATATCTCATCTTAATAGCAAATCTTCAAGCTACAAACCAGTGCCTTGTAAATTAATTCTAACCAAGAGAGATTTTTACCAATACTAGAAATTGAGCCTGCAACCTCGTGCTTCCTACTCGAGGGCCCGACCACTACATCATCTCATATCTTTATGTCTAGCGATTTACAAGAAACAAACTCCCCATAAATGGATCCTAATTCTATCCTTATATTGACATAATGGCATCGGTTTTGTTTGTTTGGGCTGTGAACAATGTCGCGAACGCGTTTAATTTTATCTGTCTGTGATTAAAAATATAAAGATTGATACAAAAATAATGTGCGCCGCCCGGGAATCGAACCCGGGTCGCAAGAATGGGAATCTTGCATGATACCACTACACCAGCGGCGCTTCCTATGACAAGAAACTGAACATTAAGGTACCAAAATCTGATATTCCAATCTCCTCGTTTGTATCGGCTCAGACAAGGCAATATGAGCTTCCCTTTTGTCGAGTTCTTTGATGGTTTCTGAACCCGGTTTAACAATCGCGGTCTAGTGCTAACTCTGTAATCACAAGCACTGGTTATGTAGCAAGATGTAGGCAACATTTACCGCTTACTTCTATAGTTCTTTGATGGCGTCTGTCCCTGAGCTTAAACACATGCTAGTGTCAGTTGCATAGTCATAAGCACAGAGCATTTACCACGGGAACAAGGCAATTGTGCTGTAAGCATCGGTCAAGATTAAATTTTGTAAACAAAATCGTCAAACACTATAAGATAAGCGCCCGGTTAGCTCAGTCGGTAGAGCATCAGACTTTTAAGCTGAATATCACTCAGACATCTGAGGGTCGAGGGTTCGAGTCCCTCATTGGGCGGCTACATTTTTTTCCTTTATCTTTAATGGAGTTTATACGACGTCTATGAATGATTGTTAGAAAGGTATGAAAGTATTACTTCAAGACATATATTGGCATTTGTCAGATTGTAATCAAACGCGATAGTCATCGCTCTTTTAACACCAGCAAACGCCATATTGCGTGTGCCATCACCGTGTTCTTAGGTGGTTGTAGTTTTGCGGGCAACCACATAGCATCTCGAGATACCGACTTTTGTTCTGCCTCGTTTACACATCCAGCAGAATAGTCACCGTTAAAGTGTATCAGCGCTCTCTCTACTGAGCCTATAGACCTCCCTATACATATCTCATCTTAATAGCAAATCTTCAAGCTACAAACCAGTGCCTTGTAAATTAATTCTAACCAAGAGAGATTTTTACCAATACTAGAAATTGGGCCTCTAACCGCTTGCTTCCTACTCGAGGGCCCGACCACTACATCATCTCATATCTTTATGTCTAGCGATTTACAAGAAACAAACTCCCCATAAATGGATCCTTATTCTATCCTTATATTGACATAACGGCATCGGTTTTGTTTGTTTGGGCTGTGAACAATGTCGCGAACGCGTTTAATTTGATCTGTCTGTGGTTAAAAATATAAAGATTGATACAAAAATAATGTGCGCCGCCCGGAAATCGAACCCGGGTCGCAAGAATGGGAATCTTGCATGATACCACTACAACAGCGGCGCTTCCTATGGCAAGAAACTGAACATTAAGGTACCAAAATATGATATTTCAATCTCCTCGTTTGTATCGGCTCAGACAAGGCAATATGAGCTTCCCTTTTGTCGAGTTCTTTGATGGTTTCTGAACCCGGTTTAACAATCGCGGTCTAGTGCTAACTCTGTAATCACAAGCACTGGTTATGTAGCAAGATGTAGGCAACATTTACCGCTTACTTCTATAGTTCTTTGATGGCGTCTGTCCCTGAGCTTAAACACATGCTAGTGTCAGTTGCATAGTCATAAGCACAGAGCATTTACCACGGGAACAAGGCAATTGTGCTGTAAGCATCGGTCAAGATTAAATTTTGTAAACAAAATCGTCAAACACTATAAGATAAGCGCCCGGTTAGCTCAGTCGGTAGAGCATCAGACTTTTAAGCTGAATATCACTCAGACATCTGAGGGTCGAGGGTTCGAGTCCCTCATTGGGCGGCTACATTTTTTTCCGTTATCTTTAATGGAGTTTATACGACGTCTATGGATGATTGTTAGAAAGGTATGAAAGTATTACTTCAAGACATATATTGGCATTTGTCAGATTGTATCAAACGCGAAAGTCATCGCTCTTTTAACACCAGCAAACGCCATATTGCGTGTGCCATCACCGTGTTCTTAGGTGGTTGTAGTTTTGCGGGCAACCACATAGCATCTCGAGATACCGACTTTTGTTCTGCCTCGTTTACACATCCAGCAGAATAGTCACCGTTAAAGTGTATCAGCGCTCTCTCTACTGAGCCTATAGACCTCCCTATACATATCTCATCTTAATAGCAAATCTTCAAGCTACAAACCAGTGCCTTGTAAATTAATTCTAACCAAGAGAGATTTTTACCAATACTAGAAATTGAGCCTGCAACCTCGTGCTTCCTACTCGAGGGCCCGACCACTACATCATCTCATATCTTTATGTCTAGCGATTTACAAGAAACAAACTCCCCATAAATGGATCCTAATTCTATCCTTATATTGACATAATGGCATCGGTTTTGTTTGTTTGGGCTGTGAACAATGTCGCGAACGCGTTTAATTTTATCTGTCTGTGATTAAAAATATAAAGATTGATACAAAAATAATGTGCGCCGCCCGGGAATCGAACCCGGGTCGCAAGAATGGGAATCTTGCATGATACCACTACACCAGCGGCGCTTCCTATGGCAAGAAACTGAACATTAAGGTACCAAAATCTGATATTCCAATCTCCTCGTTTGTATCCGCTCAGACAAGGCAATATGAGCTTCCCTTTTGTCGAGTTCTTTGATGGTTTCTGAACCCGGTTTAACAATCGCGGTCTAGTGCTAACTCTGTAATCACAAGCACTGGTTATGTAGCAAGATGTAGGCAACATTTACCGCTTACTTCTATAGTTCTTTGATGGCGTCTGTCCCTGAGCTTAAACACATGCTAGTGTCAGTTGCATAGTCATAAGCACAGAGCATTTACCACGGGAACAAGGCAATTGTGCTGTAAGCATCGGTCAAGATTAAATTTTGTAAACAAAATCGTCAAACACTATAAGATAACCGCCCGGTTAGCTCAGTCGGTAGAGCATCGTACTTTTAAGCTGAATATCACTCAGACATCTGAGGGTCGAGGGTTCGAGTCCCTCATTGGGCGGCTACATTTTTTTCCGTTATCTTTAATGGAGTTTATACGACGTCTATGGATGATTGTTAGAAAGGTATGAAAGTATTACTTCAAGACATATATTGGCATTTGTCAGATTGAATCAAACGCGATAGTCATCGCTCTTTTAACACCAGCAAACGCCATATTGCGTGTGCCATCACCGTGTTCTTAGGTGGTTGTAGTTTTGCGGGCAACCACATAGCATCTCGAGATACCGACTTTTGTTCTGCCTCGTTTACACATCCAGCAGAATAGTCACCGTTAAAGTGTATCAGCGCTCTCTCTACTGAGCCTATAGACCTCCCTATACATATCTCATCTTAATAGCAAATCTTCAAGCTACAAACCAGTGCCTTGTAAATTAATTCTAACCAAGAGAGATTTTTACCAATACTAGAAATTGAGCCTGCAACCTCGTGCTTCCTACTCGAGGGCCCGACCACTACATCATCTCATATCTTTATGTCTAGCGATTTACAAGAAACAAACTCCCCATAAATGGATCCTAATTCTATCCTTATATTGACATAATGGCATCGGTTTTGTTTGTTTGGGCTGTGAACAATGCCGCGAATGCGTTTAATTTTATCTCGCTGGGTTTTAAAATATAAAGGTTGATATAAAAATAATGTGCGCCGCCCGGAAATCGAACCCGGGTCGCAAGAATGGGAATCTTGCATGATACCACTACACCAGCGGCGCTTCCTATGGCAAGAAACTGAACATTAAGGTACCAAAATATGATATTTCAATCTCCTCGTTTGTATCCGCTCAGACAAGGCAATATGAGCTTCACTTTTGTAGAGTTCTTTGATGGTCTCTGAACCCGGTTTAACAATCGCGGTCTAGTGCTAACTCTTTAATCACAAGCACTGGTTATGTAGCAAGATGTAGGCAACATTTACCGCTTACTTCTATAGTTCTTTGATGGCGTCTGACCCTGAGCCTAAACACAGTCTTATGCCAGGATCTTTTGTGGCTATACTATTCGAGCACGTCGCACCTCTAGTTTACCACTTTTGCGACACCACTCTTACATACGAGGCAGAACGGTCGTACCCTGTCACCATTATTTTGAGCCCGTGCTCTACCTGTCTGCCTGCCTATCTATCCGAAACCTATTATCCTCCTCGTCGTAACCATCATCATAATCATTATCGTCATCATCATTACCACCATCATTAACAACAACAACAATAACAACGTTACCTTTGCCATCTTTATCATCGTTATTGTCGGCACCACCATTCCATTATCTAAGCCACAGAATGTTGATCATAATCTGTATTGTCATCACTAGTGTCTTCTCTATGCATGAATGTTGTGACTTAAATTTTTATCATTTATATAAATTATATTACAGAAAAATCTAAGGTGAATTGTCTTTATCTATTCTATCTTCGCTGTCGGCGTGTACGTTATCGTTGGTCTCAATGTTATCATTATAATGATCTACTTGCCGAATAGCGTTAGCCGGAATTTAACGGGTTTTAATGGATATTATTAATTTACTGATTACAATTAATAATTAATATATATTATCTCTTTTAATCTTTGTTGTCGCCGTTTTCTTTAGTTAGCTGGTTAGCTCAGTCTGTATTTCTTTAGACTAATAGACTATTTCTAAACATGTCTAGTTTCTGAATGACGAAATTATTTTATACAATTTCGTTGGTATTACATCAGACAGACTTATCCATACTGTTACACATTTTCCCTTCCACTATTGTTGTTTTTCTGTTTGGAAGTTGTAGACAACCAAGCTAGTTTTTGACCCCATTATAAAAATGACCATGGTTCGTGAATACTAAGTGGTATCAAAGTATTGTTTATGAGGATTACACTGCGAACACTTATGTTCCGTTATGTTTCGTAATCTTTCGGAGTTGTTCCGGAAACTTTCGGCAATTTTCGTGGATAATTGAGAACTACAAACGGTAAAAAACTTGTTAAATGATGCCGAATAATAATCAGGAGAGATATCCGAGTGGTTATCAGGTCTATAAAATGTGCTCGTTTATTCAACCGTTCTAAACCGTAAGTCGAGACAGTGCTCATTTTCATTATTTTTATAATATAAAAACGTCTTAAAGCGTTTTGTGCAGGTGAATTTATTTTATTTTCATTTTGTTTTTAATTATTATATTTTTCTTTTTTTTTCTTCATTTTCTTTTTCGTATTTTGTTATGTATAAACAATTTCTTCAATGCAGGCCTTTGTAAAAAAAAAACCCACTGAACATCGTGAAAAACACGTGCATAACAAAGATGTTCCATCAAAATTCACCTTGGTATTCATTTATTTAAAAAGAACTAGACGCGAACTAGTGACCTTCTGCTTAGTAGACAAGTCCTTACACCCTTAGACTTAACAATCAGTTGTATAGTTTCCTACACCCTTAGATTTACCAGTCAGTTGTATAGTTTCCTACACCCTTAGACTTACCAATCAGTTGTATAGTTTCCTACACCCTTAGACTTACCAATCAGTTGTATAGTTTCCTACACCCTTAGACTTAACAATCAGTTGTATAGTTTCCTACACCCTTAGATTTACCAGTCAGTTGTATAGTTTCCTACACCCTTAGACTTACCAATCAGTTGTATAGTTTCCTAATGTTACTGTATTCAAGTCAAAGCATTGAAAATAATCAATGCACGCGACTTTCGATGAACAACTGGCCGAAGATAAGTGGACTAAACAGGAGTCTCAGTGTATTCGTTACGGACAATATGTTGTTATTATTTTAATTTTAAATTATGTGTTCAAATAATAACATAAACAACAATGCAAATCATTCTTTATTCTTTAAGAGAGATATTAAAATTTAAAAAATAAAATACAAACTTACTCGCTCGAAATGAAGTGAAAGCACAGATGAATTGCTAAAACAACGAACAAGTTTAGAATTGTATTCGTTCTTTTAATTAGAATAAAGAACAACAATCGCACAAAACTTCACATGATGGGAATTACATTTTTATCTAAGTCTTAATATCTACTCAAAATACATTTTTTTTAAAAACGTGTAAGGAAAGCGGTAACATCTTTACGGCGAATGAAATTAATATAAATTCGATACCTGTTATTATTTCTGTTAGTAAACGTATGAAATGTTGTTTTGAACCATTGCAGTTTTGTTCTGTGCTCAATGTATCCACAAAGTAAATTTGTTTGACAATAGTTTCACTGTTACGTTCATATTTTCATCTTACGTTGTTTATTTCGAACAGAAATGCAAAGGGAGGTAACTATTATGGATTCACGATGAAAGGAATGTTAGGATTGCAAGAATTATCTCTCATACTATTAGAGGTTTTAATTTACATGTGTATATTAGAATAAAACATTGAATGAATTATAAGAAAATGTGTTATTAAAATTACCATAAAATTAACGTATACTTTTCTGTTAACCGTTGACTCTGCAATTCTTTATGTCCTTTCAACATAAAGAGTGATTTGTTCTCACCATTTTTCTAATATTTGTAGAGATCTTTATTTTTATTTATAGTTCTTGTTTGCACAGAATTCTCTAAAAGAGAATTGTGCTTTTTAGAAAAAGATCCAAAACATCTTTTAGATGACTCGAAAGACTTTTATTTAAGGAATTTGGTAATTACGTTCATTTCTTCAAGAAAGTCATGGTAGTAACAAGTACACCATTTTAATGTAGTTTTAGTATACGCTGAAGCACGGAGCTGCCGGTACGCAGAACACGCAGCTGCAATTGACAATTTGTTACCGCAGTAGGGCTGCTGTGTTTATTTGTTGCCATTATGTAGTTCCCCTGCTTACCCCATAAAAATAATGGCTTAATCGGTTTACTTACACTTCTGTAGCTCCACTTACTTGGTATGGGATAAGTCTTGTACTCTTAAATTTTAAATCAGGAAGTCTCAGATAATACAGTCCTCACACCTTGATAGTAGGCCTATCTGTCTATACAATGACATTTTGCTTGAAGAAACTGCGATAAAAATACATTTTCTTTAATCAGTTTATTTATTTCCTCTGTGTGTGTGTGTGTGTGTGTGTGTGTGTGTGTGTGTGTGTGTGTGTGTGTGTGTGTGTGTGTGTGTGTGTGTGTGTGTGTGTGTGTGTGTGTGTGTGTGTGTGTGTGTGTGTGTGTGTGTGTGTGTGTGTGTGTGTGTGTGTGTGCGTGTGCGCGTGTGTGTGTGTGTGATTGATACTTGTGTTTATGAAACTTCAATGTTGGAAATATCAAATAAAATATTGGTAGTGTCCAACAGTTTGGAGCAAAGATTTTTTCTCCAGTTACCTGAAGACATTGTTACCGGAAACATAAATGCAAAATGATGTTCACGTATGCCATAGATCTGTGTACAAATAGTGAAACATAAATCCTACTCGTCATTTCATATAGTTATTTCCTATCTGAGCACACTGCAGAGATAGCTATTTCTAAACAAAAACATGTGACCACTGACTTTTGTGATCGCGTTATAAAGTCATCCGGGTTACAAACATGCAAACTTATTATCTTATCAATAAATATTAATCTGCAAAGGGCGCCTTGATTCTACAGCTTTTTTTCATAAAATCTCAGATACCATGTACATTTAGGCCTCTTTTTCTCAGCTAACGCAACTGCAAAAGTTCAGGACTTTTTATGGGTAAACTTACAAACATACTAGTTTCATAAAATCCAGTTTTTAAAACTTTTGCAATTAGTTCTAGGTTAACCTCAAATTCAGTGTAAATTGATTAGCCCAAAACCCCTCTGACGTCAATGTCTATTTTAGCGGAGATAAATATCGCGCTTATTTATAGATTTTGAAAGAATGCATATTGAGAGTGACTTAGTTCGCAATTTGTACAGTCTTGCAATTTATACCGTGTTCAAAATCGTCTATACATAGATTAAAGTATGAGTTTATGCAGCAATTGTTCCTAACTTTCCATAAAGCAGTGGAAAAAAAGATTGTTACTAACATTTGATATAGGCAAATTGTCGGATGCCCCCTTTTAAATAGCTTGATACTGAAACCTCCCTAGAGGATAGCACGTAAGATTTAGAAACACAATATTTTCCGAAGAGCATGGCCCATACCCCGCTAGTGGCCATGAGGACACATCATACCATGCTTAGCTACTCCAGTGGCCGTAGTTTGAGCTGTTTATTATACTTTACGACCGCAAAAATGTACGGTCAAATTTCAACATTACTAATGTTACGATTTTGAAAAGTTTCAATCGACGCTTATCAGTTCATTTTGGATTAAAGTCAGGCTCAGCGATCGCTATTGTTTTGATCAGTTTTTTTTTGTGTCATTTACTTCTTGTTTTAATTTAATTTGTACCAATAACAATGTTGTTGTTGCTATCGTTGTTGTGGTTGTTTCCAAAGATTTTAGGGTTTTAACAAATAAAGCCTGCTAAGGATCCAGAGCCTGACTAACCTTTTGCTGCTGAAGTAAATAATGAATCGCACTGTACATACACTGTAGATAGTTTAACAATGCATTCACCGCACTTAAATTACTCATTTAACACACATATGCAGACGAACTACACATAATTGTGGAGATTTTGTGACACGCTCCGTTAACGTTCATTACAATTTTTCCTTATACCACAACTCCACCCACTGTTTGCTTAAACCTGTCTTTTGTGTTGTTTTTGAATACACAATAGGGCTCTGTAAATGAGCTATCTTAACCACATTATTAAGTACCATGTACGTCGAACATATTTCACGGTAGTGCGCACTTTTAATCTAGCGTATGTCCGTTTACGTATAGCATCCCAAGCAGGCTTAACCAGATAAAATGAATGTAGACGTCTATTAAGGAAGGAGAGAGGGACAATAGTTTAGGATCAAATCTCATACGCCGTTTATCACGTTTTGAATGAAACTAGATTTAATGAATGTAGGTAATGTCGCGGTTACCTGCCCTTGGTCTAATTTTAGACGGTTCGCGACACAGGTGACTGGAGGTATATCGATTCTAAATTCTAAGAGGACGCCTATACACGCCTAGCCTGTCATTTTCAACAGTATGGAGGAACCGGTCTGAAAAAGGAATTTATTTGGCGTGTCATTTTTTTCTTTTTCGATTTTCGTTTGTATCAGACCACCAAACGGTTTGTGATTTTTTCGCGTATCCGTATAGTTTGGGATATTTTCACCTGGATTTTAGCATAATACAGTTCTGTGTTAAATAAACATTATACGACAGCTGCTCTAAATCCCAGTGCATTATAACTAGTAAGGCGTGTCCATTCCATAGTAAAGCGTGTATACACACTACAAATTAAACATGGCTCGAATGGGGAAAGGTCATTTATGTGTATTATTTTCTGCGTTGTTTCTTATACTAGTGTCTTTGGGACTAATCGTGACCAGTATTGTGACGGATTATTGGTATGAGGTGGATGGAAGTAGTTCCACCAATGCGACAGTCGTCAGGAGCTTTTCCTACTCTTTGGGCATGTGGAGGAAATGTTACAAAAACGGCATACCGATTGGTAAGTTATGTAATGAGGGACAATCTCTGTTTTATCAAATTTACTTTATGTCAGCTGAGTTAAAAACAAAGTTACAATGGACGGGAGTTGAACTTACGACCCCGCCAAGTCTCTAGTGGTTTTAATGTCAGGGCTTATGAACTAGTATCATGATAATTGTGTTAATAGGCAAACCACATTGTTTTTTTCCTCACTACTTCATGCAAAGGTTACGATACATAATGGTAGAGATTTGACAACAAACAGTGCAGATCCTGATCAGATTGCCCACAGGGATGTTTCTGCGTCTACACTATTTTTTCTTTGCCTGACCCGAGAGTTACAAGCACCATGGGTGTGCCTGTAGGTCAGCGGATGTTCACACCACGTATCAGAACCACTGCCCCCACTGACTAACTGTTAACACACGGAAATTAAACGTTAAGTATTCTCATAAATTATTTAAACATGCATTAATATACAGTTTAGTTGCTATTTTCGGTCATTGAACACTTAGTCTGTAACCGGCCGCAATAGCTCACATGGTAGAGCGTCGGCTTGCGGATCGGGAGGTCGTGGGTTCGAACCCCGGCCGGGTCATACCAAAGACTTTAAAGTTGGTAGTAGTGGCTTCCCTCCTAACGTTCGGGGCTAAGGGGACAGCATTACGCCTGACTCGTCGGTGTCAGCATAATGGACCGGCCGGGTTCAGTCCCTGGGCACCTCATAAGTGCCCCTGTGCTATAATGATAGAAATGTCGCTGCGCAGTATCGGCAAAAAATGCCGGCTAATCCCATCCCATCCCTTAGTCTGTATGCAATGTTACACAGTTCAATAGATATTGCACTCACCGTTTACCGTGTGGAATATTTATGTTGTGATCAGACTTTAAGAGATAAACCATTTCGATAAGATTTAGAACACAAAATGCTTTGCAGAGAGTAGAATGGTTGAACAAATGTCCGCAGGCGGGTTGAGACATGATCTATCATTGGGTACATGTGTATCCGCTGTTTAACTTTAGTCAACATACCATGTTGACACTGCAATGGTCCATGAACAACTCGACCTGGTTTCGTCACAAGCAAATCAGTGCCAACGGCTTGAAATACACAACAATAATTACGTTGCCATTTAGACCTACATTCTCCTGTTTGTAACTGTGTACACGTCATTGAATGTTTTCAAATATCGGAAAGACCTTTAAAGGTGGTATACGACAGTTTGGACCAAAATTTATTTTTTTCATTTAACCCAATAAGTCATTGTTACCTGAAAAGTTCCTGCAAGATGCTGTTCATTGATGTCCTTGATCTTTGCGAACAGTCAATCATAAATCACCACTCGTTATTACAAACAGGCATTTCCTATCCGAGCCACGCTGCAGAGATAGCTATTTTTAAACTGAGCAAACCACGTGACCATTTCCTTGCACGATCACGTTATATAGTCCTAATAATCCGCCCTGACGTCAACATCTACTTTTAGCAGAGACGTCTATCGTGCTTTTACTCTTGTAATGAATACACATTCAGCTTGATTTTTTCGGCGATTATTTCTGTCTAACAATTCAGTTAGTGTTCCGAATCGAATTTCTTAAGACTCAAGTAAGGGTTTATACAAAAAATATGCCAATATTCCCCAAAGCAGTGGTTTGATATTGTTATACGTACTTGGTATAAACAAACTGTCCGATACCACCTTCTATATTTTAGGTTCGTCTAAGCTATTTAGAAGCAGTTTTTATGTGGAATTGTTAAGTTTGTTTGACATGTGTTTTGTTTAAGTTTAATCCTTTTAGTAAAATTATTATGTTTACATGTTTTTGTTTGTTTTATCTGATATATAATTAATTAATTAGATATACATTTTTCCGTCTGGAAACTGTATTGTCACTAATTCTACATGAACACTATTTCAAACCACAACCCAAAAGTACAGAGGCATTGTCGTGTACATAACTATAACAGAAGTTCGAATTATAGATGGTCGATTTATAGTTGATCAAACGACTATTACGTGCATGTACTTTGGTGTACTAAGACTACAATTTCCTCATATTCGCGACTGTTATATAACAAAAGAGAGCAAAGTCTAGAAAATCCTTTAAATAGAGACATTACATCATACTTCATTGTCTAGATAGATTGTTCTTCATACCCATTCGTCTCATCGCTTCTGTTCACAACGGGTCATATGGCATACCCATTATTCTACCCGGACTGGATATCTTTTTCATTGATCGGTCATACCACTGCCAATCCCTGCACAAAGACTGCCCAGTCCCTGCACAAAGACTGCACACAGACTATTCTTAATTACTACTTACCCTTAGCTTGCTGAAAATGTTAATATCAATACTAATTGTTCATTATTTGCTAGCATTTGTAGGCAATGTCAGCCAATAATGTTGATCCGGATCGAACAGTTCCCAACGGAGGGCTGGCTGATCTGGATCTACACAATTTGAATAAGCCTGATGAAGTCAAGCTAGAGCCACAAATCTATAATGTTATTATCACTTCTAAACCTTTTTATAGATTTTCCATTCTTACAATTACATAGTTTACTAAGGCTTATTGATTTATGCCCAGACATAAAAACACAGGCTTCACACACACAAAACTGTTATAAAAAGTGGATCGATGCACTTTTATTTTAAAGTGTAGCTCGAACTTGTTTGAATGAATTGGTAAATGATAAATTAATGGCACTTAAGCTTAATATAGGTTTCTTAAACGAATACCATTATCATACCTTTAAGTTAGGCGGGTGGACTTAAAAGCTCAACCAGGTGGGGTTAACAAAAGGTATATACATATTCGAATATACAGTTAATACTGATTAATGAAGCCACTGCCATTAGTGTTTTCATTGAGCACGTATCAAACAAGCCATTTGTAGATATACATATTACAGTATAAGGTATAAGAATATATGCCCCAAAAAGCTAAAACATATCAGTATTTTGGTCCTGGTTTGACTCCAGTACAGCAGACGTCCCATTGCACCTGTAGTATGTGTACATACATGCTTTATATATCTACAAAAACATTCGAAAATGTTCTATACCATTATATTTCTTGTATATATTAATTGTTGAAATACTGTTCATTGTATGGCGGGGTTTATCATTCCCGTATCCTTCCCAACAAAACATGATTTAAGTATTCTCAATCTAAACATTTTGAACCCTTGATGCGTAGTATGTGTTTGGTGATTCTAAAAATAGCTAACCATGATGCATATGCACAGTTAGAAATTCCTAAATGGAAATAAAGGTTTGGGCGTGAAATGATTGGCGTCAAACACAACAACTACGACTGGTAAAGTATATCCTACAACTGCTTGATTGTTTCAGTTTGAACCCGGACGTCTGCCGTATGAATCTTTTGCACAAGTTTAATTAATTTTATTTCACCATTGACTCCTACATCTTCAATTACATTTCTTAAAAGATATACATTGAAAGTTGCATGTCGAATTACAAAAAAAAAGTTATTAAACCCGTTCAACTTTGTTGTACACACACAAGGAAATATATAAGCTCTCTAACAAAGCTCAAAGCACTTCATACAACTTACATGGACACTGCACTAGTGACCAACGAGTCACAGTCGTGAGGATAAAGACAATGTATTGTTTCTGTGTGTATTGTTTGATAAGTTTAACATCGTAAATACTTTTAGTAACCAAATTTAAATCATAACATTTTATTTTTCGTTTAGAAAGTATTAAATATCATTATCACCACACAGTAAAGATGATTAAAAAATAAACGACATCTGTTTATGTATTTAATAGCTATATAAATGTAACATGTAATGGCCAATAAGCGCATTTTTTCCGGATATGTTCCATAGAAGACCTATGTAAGACATGGCTACAATGTTTCGTCAGTACATGACGCCTTACACCACCCAGTATGCCTTTCAAATATATTTAAACAATGTGTCAAAGTTGAAGCTCCAGCCAATCAGTATACTGCTGATGGCGGACGTATACATATGACGTATATTCACGCATGCGTCACTCGAAACCTTTTTAATTGTTGAACTTCAAATGGCTAAGAAAGAAAAAAGAATGGACATACAATAATAAAAAAACAACCGCGATGCGTCTCCCAACCTGAAGACAGCAATTATTTAGAAGCGCATCATTTTCACATATAATTTAGTATTCTGAGATAGTGGTGTCATAAAACAACACAAACAGTTGCAAAAACAAAAGATGCAAGTTTGACAAATCGCTTCAAGCACTTTGTTATTCACTGCATAAGGAAAGGAGTCACACTTTGAGACAATAAGAACTGTTGTGGATAAACTGCAATTTGCTTGAACAATATCCCAGTGGCAGGTTATAATTATTCTTTGTTTTTCGGATAAGCAAACCGCGACGTACCAACGTATGCCCCTTTGCTAACGCTCAGGCAAATATAAGGGTAGTTCCACTGCTGGTAGGCCCGGTGTCAGGATAATGTGACTGGGTGAGGTATCATGCCAGGTGAACACGGCATGCTATACACAGTAAAGGCAGCACTATATCTGCTTGAGGTGGACAACGTCTGTAGATAACTGAAATACTGGTGATGGGACGATAAACCCAACAAACAAACATCGTCATTTGATTGCTCGATACATCAAACTGGGTCCTTCCCGACAGCCCATATATACATGTATACATAATCCCGGATGTCTGGATAATTTATCATAAACATCTTTAGCCGTTTAAGCTCAGTGCACTAGTCTTTATCAAATAGCAAGGATTTAATATGCATATTTGAGCGTCCAACGCCGATAGTTTTACTCGTGCTCCGGATGTTTGGTAATGCGTGTAACATATGTTTTGACAATTTTGTGTATATTGTTTGTTTGTTAATTGTGTTTATCGTAACACTTACCGTATTTTAGTTATCTGGAGACGGTGTCCACTTGAAATAGATATAGTGCTGCCTTCAATGTGTATAGCATGCCATGAACACCTGGCATGATACCACAGCCAGTCACATTATCCTGACACCGGGCCAACCAGAATGTAACAATCTTTATTATATGTAACAAATAGGCACACAATGTTAACAACATTTTACAAATGAGAGGTGAAAGAAATGTAACAAATCGGGACGATATATAACAACGGTGACGGACACCGTCTCCAGATAACTGAAACACTGTTGGTGGGACGACTAACTCAATAAACAAATAAGCATCGTTATTTGATTGCTCGATACATCAAACTGGGTCCTTCCCGACAGCCCATGTATACATAATCCCCGGATGTCTGGATAATTTATCATACATATCTTCAGCCGTTGAAGCCCAATGCACTCATCTTTAGCAGAAATTTAATACGCATATTTTACGTCCAACGAAGATAGCTTTACTCGTGTTTCAGATGTTCACAAGTGGTGATAACATATTGATTTTTACAGAATGTATTCTTGGCTTATCGGTAATGTTGTGTTGACGTTATTTTAACTTCCCTAATGTAAAACAACCAGACCTAAAACATACACTAATGTACACATAATTCGAGCTCGTTTATATAAGACCGGAAACGCCACTTTGCGTGATGTATGATAGCGCACCGAACCCTCATCTATCCCCAGTACACTAAAATACTTCTCAATTAAAAATCTAAGATATTGGCCAGCAAATTACAGCAGAAGGTTCAAATGTCACATTGAAAGAGACTTTGTAGCAAATTCATATTGTGCAGATCCTGATAAGACTGCGCTATGTGGGAGCTAGCTAATCTGGATCTACACAATTTGCATAAAGATTGATCAGTTCGTGTTTGCAGGTCAAGAGCTAATTTCAACTTGTAAAGAATGCTGGTGTACAGGAAATGATGTTAAGGTGACGTTAATCTGTCAAATATATTCACACAGACAGGTCTAGGTGAGGCACACATACCTTTCCTGATATGTAATAAAGCTTCACCTCGAGCTGCATCCGGGCTGGTCTGACATGCCGTCAAAAGTTATTATTTAACATTGAGGATGCACAGGTGCTGCTTTTAAAAAATACCAGTACATTTTATACTCAGAAAATACTAAGGAAAACTTTACGGTAAACATCTCCATGCAATATATTTAATACCTAGCGTAATTCGATGTGTCAGAGAAAGACAACACTAACTAGGTATTTCCTATTTTACAGGTAAAAATCTATTTTTCAATAATGAACTTAAAATCCTGTTTGGCCCCGCATTTTAACAAAATTTGCCTTTGTTAAAGGTAGTATCCGACAGTTTGGACCAAAAGTATTTTCATAAAACATTTTAATAAAACATTGATATCTGAAGCGATCTCACAAAATGTTGTTTATAAATGTCCTACACCAGGTCCTGTCTGAAAAGTAAACCACAACGCCACATTACTCATTACAAACATGTTTTTCCTATCTCAGCCACGCTGCACAGTTAGCTATTTTTAAACTTAGAAAACCACGTGACCACTTACGTTTTACTTCATCCTCTGTAAAGAAATCCGCTTCTTAAGAAATTATGCGCCAATGCCCCGAAAAGAGGTTAGATATTGTTACATATATAAGATATAGGCAAACTGTCGGATACAACATTTAAATAAAGATTTTTTAATAGTTAAATAAAAAAATGTATTTATTGACTTGTGTGTACATAAAAATGTTTTACCGGTTATTTAAGTTAGAATATTCTTGCGTTTACGTATCGAATTATTGTCTTGGTTTTATTTGCATTCCGTTGCAAGCTTCTGTTAGTATGCAGCCAAAAATTAATGCGATATACCGGCTCTCGTTCAAAACCACTTCCTAGTTTAGAAACATTATTATGTATCTTTATAATCGTCTGCACAAGAGGTTTATAATACCAATTAAGGATCGTCAGGTATCTAACGAACGTCCTCGCAATTATAGTTACTTGAATTTCTGGGCTTCAGTATTTGGTTGGCTTGTCTTATTGCTGTTTTCAAATAGAACAAATGTATATTCCCCATACTACATTAGGGAAAAGCCATACAAGTCTTTTTAGTATTTATCAATTAATATTAAAATTGTTATTGGTAATCTTATCTAGTTTTATCACAATCAAACATTGCAATTGGGGCGCCCGTGGCGTAGTGGTAGAGTCGCCGATTTGTAACTCCTCTGACTGCTTGGCCTCTCACAGCGTGAGTTCGATTTCTATTCGTGGCGAAAGTCTTAATGTGAGAAGGTCTTCCAGCTGACTTGCTCTGCGCCGGTGGTTGGACATGAGTCTGGGGTCTTCCTCCACCAAAGAACTGCACGTTGCTATAATGATCATAAATGGTTGTTGCAATATATTTCAAAAACCAAAACCAAAACAGTGTAATAAATTTTGGTTACATATCTTCGTTTGCGGTATGCCGCTACATGTTACTATATAATTATGGTGTTGTGCTTAAGCAATGAGCTGCTTAATGCAATTAAATATGCTATATTGTATTGTATTGTTTAGACACGGAAATACGTCTATCCTATTGTAAACAAATCATGACATTGAAAGTTGAATGCACTCTTATTGCTCATTTAGGCTACCTTTTCCCATTACAAGAGTATATATATATATCTTTATATTTTGAAAGAGTTACTTATTTTTTTCACTGAACTGCAAGTGTTTCTATGCTTCTTTTTGTAGAAAGCAAGAGTCATTACTATAAGATATTAGTTCATTATCATTACTATAAGATATTAGTTCATATCGCAAATACATGTAATAATATTTTACAATATTGTTAAATATAGTTTTAATAATAACTGGTATGACTCAAAACTGTCGCATAAAAATCTTGATTCCACAACTGAGATTTGAAGCCATTAGTTCATATCGCAAATACATGTAATAATATTTTACAATATTGTTAAATATAGTTTTAATAATAACTGGTATATCTATGACTCGGCTGAACTTCTGCAGTGAAGGGTATCTACATTTAACACCAAGAAACAACTTCCCAGAATGTCTTTAAAACTAGGGATGAGTAGTACCCCTTCTTAATGCTTCATTTATTTATACACTATACACAATCTAACGTATTTTCTAACAGCTACGTGGACAAATAACAACCCATACAACCAGAACCTCATCAACAAATATTACAGATCCTGATCAAACAGGTTCCAGCCTTAATTCTCTGTCTAAGATTTAGACATACAATAGATAGTTTCCATGTGATGTCATCGACACTGATAAGACAGTTTAAGCCAGCCATATTTGTGGGCAGAAGCTAATGCAAGCCGAAATCGGGAAATATGTGCTGTATTAAACTCACCACTGTGTTTTTATTTTTCAGTCTATTTTACTGAATTTTACATCAAAATTAACAGTTTTTATAAAGTGTTTTAAATATCAAACCTATATTTTGATAGTTTAAAAGGTTAAACATATACAACCGAAAATGACACACTGTTCATTTTGTTTTAAGTATGAGCCGATAGTTTTATTTATTTCTGTGTATTAATTCTGTTTGCATTTATCAATTGTAAAAATATTGTATTCTTAAAATATGAATTTCAAGAGCTTTCTAATGGTGTATAGCTTTTAATTTTCGGATCACAAATGAAGAAATTACAAGAAAATAAAAATCTACCCTTCTATACAATTCATCTGAAAATCCCTTGTAGTTACTTTCAAAGATGGCTGCCAAGATAAGGGATTTTCACTGATGTGGAAACTATCTATTTACATAAATGTGACATCCGGCAGTTTTCCTGTATCAAACACATGCAACAGTATCTTACAATTGTATGCGGGAACTGAAACAAAATTTCTGCACAAACGCAAACTTTAGTGTAAGATAATACATGTATTACTTTAATTGAAAGACAGTACAAATCGTTTCAAAATAAATCGCTTTTAAAGGCCTACTCTTTCAAAATCTGTATATAAGCAGGAGGGGGGTTTTTGCTGGGATTTTTGCTAAAAATAGACATCGACTTTAGTGCCTATAACCGGATGATGATATAACGTGACCTGAAAAGTAAATGGTCACGTGGTTTTCTTAGCTTAAAAATCGCTTCGCTCAAAACTATGCAGCGTGTCTCGGATTAATAATGCATGTTTGTAATTGCGAGTGGAGTATTTATGTTTCAGTCTTCATATAGATGTAGGACATCAATAAACAAAATTTCGCGACATCTTTTTACCTGCAGCAAGAATTTATTTTGTTGTTTGAGAGAAAAATAAATGACTCAAAACTGTCGCATAAAAATCTTGATTCCACAACTGAGATTTGAAAGCCATTTCCTTTAGTAATCTATATTAAACTGTATGTTGTATGTCCCCACAGACGCCCCAGCGCAGGACAGACAAGGCGACTGTGTGTTCACCTATAAAGCCCTCACCAAACGGGCCGAGGATGATATGCCCGCTAGCGATTACAGATACCTGAGTAAGTATAGCGTGTGATTGATGGGGGTGATGATGATGATGAGGAGGAGAATAAGAAGGAAGAGGAGGAACAATGGCGGCTTATGATAATGATTATGATGATGTGGTAGTGGTCGATGTTATGGTGGTTGTGATGATGGTTCCGATTACGATGATTAGGCAGATGGTGACGACGACGACGACGACGATGATGATGATGATGATGATGATGATGATGATAAACGAAGTGTTATCACTGTTTCTCCAAACTGATAAAAGCAGTTGGTAGCTCGATTTTTTATGTTATACATGGCGATGTTTTGTGTTAGAAATTTGTGGTGTAATATCAAGTTTCCGGACGTTTTTTGTTATACGGGTTTAAAGCGGTTTTTGAGCTTGCGGAGTGTCGAAAAGCAAGCAAAAATGAAGACATAAAGATATTACATGGATGCACAGAATAAATCAACCCTCCTAAACCTAGCTACATGTATGCTAAACAAACCCATTCTATTTTGTGCGCGATGTATGTAAGAAAGTTTAAATTGAAAATGATTAACAAAGGCTGAGAATTTGAAGATAAAATGTTAGAAATAACAATAAAATGACTTATTTTTAGTACCAATAAAAATGTGTATGTTAAAATGAATACTGTTGATACACGTAAAATATTGTTGTTTATATTTTAAGTTTTGATAGCGTGCCATGGAATCAGTTTGTAGTTATTCGTTTCGACTTTCCCTTGCAGGATTCGTTATTTCAACGATTAGTTTATAAAACCGTAAAACCAGTCAATCCATTTAAAACTAAAGTTCTCAGAAGCATGACTTGTTATAGTGTTGACTTGGAACTGAAAGTGTCCATTATTATATGGTGACATTCGAGTCGATCACATTTACTTTACTTTCGTTTTGTAGTTTCTAGACAAGAGCACAATTAACTGAAAGATTGAATTAATTAAATGATTAACCAGTACTGGGCTGATTAAGCTAATATAACATGTATTAAAGTGTTGCAGTTTCAAGCATGGAGAGGTCTTACAGGGTGTACAAGCTTTTATATTCTGTGTTGCCATTACAGGTCTGGAGCGATCTTGGCTAGCTCTAATGATCACGGCGGCTGGGCTGGAACTATTCACCATCCTGACGCTCATCTGCGGGCTCTGGCCAGGGGAATGCCGTACCTTCAAACGCTCCACCCTGTACCTTGTGGCCGCCCTCATGTCCCTTCTCGCCTGTGAGTATAGTGGTGCCATAGTCCAGGGCTACGTAGCGATGTTTCCATATTAAAATCTTTACACACATACACGTGAGGGACTGTTTATTATTTTCGCGTTGGATATACAAGTTGCAGCTCTGTATCATACCTAACGGTTGTTTAGTTAAGCAAGTGCAGATCTAGACAAAGTTAGGCCTAGTGCACATATTACTGCCGAAACCAGACTTCTACTCAAGTGCGGCCTGTAGTAAATATAAGTTACTATTATCGCATCTTTATAAGGATTACATACTCAGTTTGACCGGACCTGGAAGCCCAATCGATTTGTGGACTAACGCCTGTAGTCCGGCGAAGATAGTTGATATAAAGCCACTCAACAATTTGAGTCCCGTACGCATGCATGTTTGAAAACAAAACAAACACAATTTTCCAAGTGTCACAAAGCTTTTCAGCTAGGTTGCAGTCTGTCAGTGGTTCTACTCAGGCACATGTGTATGTGTGTAGGCTGGGTGGATGGATGGGGTCTTTGTATTTTCCCAAGTCCTTAAAGTTACTACAGTGTTTTTTATAACTAATTGAGATTCATCACCATTTTTTTCAAATTTTGGTGGGCAAAAGCTTTAGAATGTGGGCTTTACTTGAATGTCACAAAACCTGCGTTGCGTGTTGTTATATCCTTGCTTAATATATTTATGTTGTGCATATCATATCCGCATGTTTGCGATCATAAACAAATCCGGTGGTCTGTTTAAAGTTTTAACTTAAACAAGATACCTTAGAAAAGGTTACAAGTTTTCAACTTATCATTGAAATATGTTTTACTAGTTTTCAAATTTATATTAGATGCCTTTGTCACGCAAACATCAGTCACCGAGATATATGTATATCAACAACAACATCATCTTTATTATCATCATCATCATCATCAACAACGACAACAACAAACACGACTACATATCGTAGGCTAAGTGCATGGTTTCAAAAGGCCGCTTTGATTATTAACCTTAATTAGTGAGATGGATCAATGAAACATCTTATCCTCATTATTTTATTAACTATTCACGTCAAGCCATATGTTACACGGGGACATATTTTATATCCTTAAAGCCATTTATGGTAATGTGTTTTTTACACTTTACTTATCACGATAGCGTGTTGTTTAATGAAGCCTATGCAACAACTTGTTGCTGTAAGACCGTACAGCACAAAATGTGTATTTGTATGTAAATAAATATTACCACAGACCCAGACCAAAATGGTTAATGTACGTCCAGTTGGCTTCCATAAAATGTTTAAATGAAAGTAAAACAAAAATATGACAAGGTCCTACGAGCTTCAAATGGTATATTAAAATTTCAATTTTAATAGACAAAGGTATACACTGACGCGAATCAGAATATAGACAAAATATACTTCGCTGACAAAAATATTCAGAATAACTTCCGGTGTTAACTTTGTAATTTTGATTTAATTTTCCCTGAAAATTTAGTTGGGATCTAAATACTCAGTAATTACATTCACTTTATTGCAACTATTCAGCTTTCCCTCATCACTACTCATTGAACGCACTGTACTTTCAGTAGTGTGTGACTTGGCGAATTAGCGTTGTATTTTAAGAAATTTGATTTGTCATTTTGCAATCATTCGCCTGTCTTAATAAACACCACTCTGACTTAAAGCGAATCATGCGCCTGTGGTGTTTTTGCTAGAAAGCTTGTCGTGCACGCCTTGCAAGTAAGAAGTGATGTAAGGTAAAATACACAATGATTTACGAACGTGTGTTTATAAAACGCCCTGAAATTTGTCGTTCTTTTTACGGTGTATTATGGTGTTTTTCACAATAACAGCTGTTGTTTTTTTTTGTTGTTGTTTAAATCGTCACTTTACAATAAAAGTTGCTTAGAAATAAGTTTATAAAACAAGATCGTGTGTTGTTTATGAATGTTTTAACATATTAAAAATACGTCATTATATCAGACCGGTCGCAATAGCTCAGGTGGTAGAGCATCGGCTTGCGGATCGGGAGGTCGTGGGTTCAAACCCCGGCCGGGTCAAACCAAAAAACTTTAAAGTTGGTAGTAGTGGCTTCCCTCCTAACGCTCGGGGCTAAGAGACAGCATTACGCCCGACTCGTCTGTGTCAGTATAACGGACCGGCCGGTATAACGGACCGGCCGGGTTCAGTCCCTGGGTACCTCATAAGTGCCCCTGTGCTATAATGTTAGAAATGTCGCTGCACAGTATCGGCAAAAATGCCGGCAAATCCCATCCCATCCCATTATATCAGTAACTTGTATCTACCCACACATTCGTCCTATGACTTATCTGTACCGGTACTTACGGTAATAATAGTTTAAAAGTGTATGTTTCTTTCTAGAAAAAGGCCCGAGTCATCTTTTCGGCGATGTTTGTAAAATTGTAGTTTAATTATTAATTATGCTTAAGCCTGTTTTATCATATATTTGTAGCATTATTTTTTCCAGTGATATGGAATCCCATTACTTTCTTTCAAATGTACACACGTTAATATTCATTAACACTTACGTTATATTTCTCTTCCGACGATCTCGTGAATTGCTAGCGAGCTTCGTTTCATCGCCTTTCTTTACAAAGTACACGTTATAATAAAAACATAACATATCCTTTACGTTGAGCTTCCACCGATGGCGGGTGTCACTAGGGAAATCTGTTTCAACAACCAATTTTGCAAGTTCGTATGTTATAAACTTATAATGTACAGTTTACATATACCTTGTGTTTCTGTTCCAGCGATGGCGAGTATCGCTAGTGGGATCTGATGTAACATCCACTTTTGCAAGTCCACATGCTAAATGTATAAACATTATATACAGTTAACATATATCTTGTGATTCTCGTCCAGCGATGGCGGGAATCGCTTGTGGGATCTGGTGCAACATCCACTTTTGCAAGTCCACATGCTACATGTATAAACATTATATATAGTAAACATATATCTTGTGTTTCTCTTCCAGCGATGGCGGGAATCGCTAGCGGAATCTGTTTCATCGCTCTGCGTGATCTTGACCACACTTCGCGGGACACTTTCCCTGCAAAGGTGGACACGGCCTATGGCTGGTCATTCATCCTGGCCTGGATCGGAACAGGCCTCGCCCTGGTGGAGGGATTCATGTTCCTCTGTCTCCTTAGGATGGACTACGATGATGTGGGAGAGTCCGGAAAATATCAGACCATGTAGAGGCGGCTGTGCGGTCTGAAGGAGGGTGGGGGATATAGCTATTATTATAGAGGGTTGAAAAGACATTTGTCGTTTAAAAATCATGCAGCAAAGATGAAGTCTAAGATATGTGGGTTACTGCTAGAATACCATGTAAAATGTCAGGTATGGTCTACTATTTTAAGGGGGTGGCGGGAGTTTGGTGTGGGGGTAGTATACCAAATTATTAGGAGAGGTAAAAAGGAGCATATTACATAAGGCATGACTTAAAACAAATTAGAGAATCGTATACAAGGTGGTTTATAAGAAGTATATAGTGCCATTCTGGGCAGCAAAATGGGGCTGAAAAATATCAGACAACGTTGAGGGTGCAGAATAACTCGATATAGAAGATCATATGAAGAAGCAATATGGGAATTTCATTACTAACCTGCCGTTTGCGTTAATGGATAGATGTAGAGGGAGTATGCATAGCCATTTAGAGAGTTAGAGCAATTGGAAATCCTAGGCTAATTCAATCTACCAGACGAGCATCACTCGAATATATCTTGTAAAATTGTATGTACAGAATTGAGACTTTTCATCGCCGGAAGAAGAATGCGCGAAAAAAAAAGTTCTTCAAAATGCAATAAGTGTAGTGATTTTGATTCTTTTCGTCCTTAAACGTTGATTTGTCAATTTTTATGTCTCATTTTGTCACACTTACAGTCTTTTTACTGCACGCTAAATAGAGAAATGGCGTCATAGGCAACGACATGTTTATTTCGTGAGATTTTCAAATCGGAACTCCACGGGTAATTACGTCCTCGGAACAATCACCTCTCGGATGTATCTGGTGCAATGACAGAATCGCTATCGTTTTGTTCGCTGAAAGAATGAAAATACGCCATAAAAATTATTTCTTAAAAAAAGCGAGGTGTCGTGTATAGAATTATTTCGTACTGTAAACTTTCATTTGTCAATTTAACTGTTCATTTCTCGGTAGATATACAACTATTATCGCATTTTCAGTAAACATAACACAACATTTATCTTTGTTGGTTTCATGATGTCATAGGCTCCGACATGTGTATTTTCGCGAGGTTTTCCCGTCGTACATCCGAAAGATGATTCTTGAATTATCCGAGATGTTCCGATTGAATTTTTTTTTGTCATACATCCAAAAGATGATTTGTGAATTATCGAAGGTGTTCCAATTGAATTAGTCGATGATCTGATTCCAAAACAAAGATGAAAACGTATGTTCTGTAATAAGATGGCAAATAAAAGATACGCGTTCATTTTTGTTTGTGAATACAGGCACAGTGATAGAAACAATGAATTATAGACAAAAAGAAGAAAACAAGTTGGTGCGTAAATTGACACACAATTGTATTATTCAGCTGTTTACTAATACATTAATATAAAAGTAAACTATGAGGCATAAAAACAATATCTTTACAATGTGGATAAGAAACACAATGGACCGCCAACTTACTCCCACAGTGCGCATTGACGGATTTACCTCTGTCCGAAAATTTAAAATGTACATACGTTTTGTTTGTGTATGTATACTAAAGATTTTAATACTCAATTTAACACAACATATGTTAACGTGATTATTGTTCTGTGATTTTAAGTGATTCACTTGAACATAATTTGTATTATTATACCATTCTTTCAAGTTTTTTTTTTAGAAATGCAATGAACGGTCTTTTAATATAACGATTGTTCGAAAATGTTTGTAAATATACATTATACACATTATATACTCATTCGCTATGTTTGCTTAAAGTTTCATATTGTAAGCACTTTTTACTGTATAGTATATACATTTCCTATGATTACAAATTTGTCCATGTGTAATTTTCAATAGCTAACAGTAACAGTATTTCAAGAAAAAACAGCAATAAAGAACACACTTTTAAAACCGTCATTATTTCTAATACAGAAAAAAACTGTAAATAGAAATCATTTAAATATGTTTTATCCATTTTGTAAAAGTTGCTATGTGAATATTTACCTTGTTTTGTATATTATAACTGTGCTAATATATCGTAGTATCTTCTATAAATATGATTAATGTTTTTGTATCAAAATACCATGGGGAACAACTATTCCACAACCATGATAAGTTGTAGTTATTTCATATGCAGATAATTTTTATATCAGGTTCAATAAAAGAAACGTCCTCAAAACAGAGTTTTGCATATATCCAACTTCCACTTAGGATTGCAATGTTTTAATTATAACGGTCAAGTAATCATTTTTCAGAAGATGTTTTTATGTCATCCTCCAAAACTGCCGAAAAATTTAAAAGACACCAAAATTTCTAGCACCAAAACTACTAGCGGAAAAACAAAGGTGCACAATTCGTTTGAAAATTTCTTATCGATTTAAAAAATCTTAATACATCACTCGACTGCATATCAATTGGCTCAGGTTTTTTAATAATCTTGTTTTCTACGGGCTTTTTTCCCCAGTCAAACATCCCAGTAAGAAACACATTAGTATTTCAATTGAGTTAGGCAATGTGTCAAACACAATGAATGTTAGAGGGAAATTCGAGAACGCGAAAAGTTAATAAAAATATGTAATGTTGTAATTTAAGATTAAGTTATATAATACTGTAATTTAGATCCTATGAAGATATATTGGGGAAAAGAAATGCACACAGGACCATTTAGTGCGCCATTCCTGTAGACAGCAGTTTTAATACAGTTACGTTATTATTCACTTGCTTATTTCTATTGGCGGCCATTTAGTGTTGTAAATTAACACAGTAATAAGCCGCAATAAAGTGAATAAAACGTCAGAATTTAAATGGCTTCAATGATATAAAAAGTACACAATATTACATCTGGTGTATCTACCTCACACGTTACATTACAGCCGTTCGTTTTACAAGTCGCACAATTGTGTAATTCGATGATCGGGTCAAGTCAACTACTTTCATTTTATTATTTGAAGATATATATCTTTTAATGAAGTAAGCTCAAGCGAGGAAGTAAATATCCGTACTGCTCAGTGTAAAAGTACGACAGACTTGATTTGATGAACGTGTTTCCGTTTGAGCCTACAAGTCTCCTTAAAAGTGTAATGCAACGTTAAAACGTGTTATAACATATAAAAAATAACATTCACTCCCAGTAAAATAACATGCATAGAAGTATTTGACTTGTGATCACAAAGGCTGTGTCGAATGTTCTACATGCCGTTACCACAACATAACTAATGAACTGTACAGTTTATTATTGTAATGAGAGTCAGACATCAGGGGCTTAATTAAGACAAACATCTACGTGTATCGTCCCAATCTCCTCACAGCGATTACGTCACGCGTTGCTACTTAAATCTCTGCCCCCAGCAAGGATCACGTGACGATAGAATATCACGTGAAGTAAACATGGCGGCCTCCATAAACTTTAAAATTTGACTTTCATAATTTCATATTTGTTCATATTTTAAGTTACTTTTTATTTTTAATATGACAAATTAATATTTTTAAAGGAAAGATACTATATTTTGAGGAGATAAGTCCAGAAAAAAACACACTAAAAAAACAACTATCCGCCTGTATTTGGGCGAAAAACTTGCTGGTGGCAGTGATGTAATGTACTGTCAAGGAAAGTAATCACTGCGGGGAGTTTGGTATCGTCCATGGTGGGTTACTTCCCCTGTTCGCCTCTTCTTGTGCTTAAACACCAATACGCGGAAGTTTATAATAGTAAAATATTTTAATCTCATAAAAAAAATAAACAGAATTGTACTTATCAAACTTAAGTATCGTTCTAAGAAAACACTCTCAATTAATACAATGTATTAACATTTAAAAAGGCCAAAATAATGTCAAAACGACGCAAGAAATATACAATTATCGGAATTGTAAAAAATAATAAATAAAGAAATGGCAGAATTATTGAGTATTATTTTATGAGTATTCTTAGCTTCTTAAAAATGCCATTATTTGAAAAAGTAAAAAAAAAAAAGTTTGACGCCCAATGAGGGACTCGAACCCTCGACCCTCAGATGTCTGAGTGATATTCAGCCTAAAAGTCTGATGCTCTACCGACTGAGCTAACCGGGCGCAGATAGAAACAGAAAGGCTGATATCAGGGTATTTGTTATCTGTGACTAACGGAATACATACACGATCATTTAGCCTAACTGTTTCATTTATTTGTTACTGTTTAAAAAAAACCAAAAAAAACAACGTGTCCTATTAATATTCTGTCCGTTTTATAAATACACGACGGTGATTGATTGATTCATTCGTTCCGTAAACAGATGACGGGTGAAGTTAAACACAATAAAGCAGTATTTTTGATATGTTACGTTTTATCTTTTAAATCTGACAAGTCAGTCAGTCGAGTGACAGTAGTTGACAAGAAAGAGTACGGATGTAAGGAGTTACCTGCGCTATCGAAAAAAATGGGCAAGTGCTCTATGTGTCATAAATAATTTTGTTCTTTTAACCACTATATCCCATACTTTCTTTTAGTTTTGTTTTTGTCAGTTCTGCTTTAAGAAAGCACAAAACAATACACTGAAATGCATATTTTACTTTAAATGCATTGCAACATTAAATATTTACCCATTTTGATGCCAATATATACATTTAAATTGTCATTAAAATCTTAAAATAAATGAATCATAAAATAAATGAAACAGATTTTAAGTGTGCTTTTTTTTTCAATTCATCTCTTAAAGCTTGTGTTCTTATTTCGTTTGTCACATTGCCAAACAATTTTTAAGGAATTAGTATTTAGCTTTCTTTTACTTTACTAATTTCCAGAAAACTATTAAAGGGTCATTTCTTTTATTTTTAAGAGATCAAATTTTTAATATATATTTTTTCTTTTCTTGCATTCTAGTCACTCTAAACATATACAGGTTCATTGTTTTCTCTTACTAAAGGGGATTTTACCTCCTTATCAGAAAATTGCAAGACTGAATAATAACTGGTATTTTTTCATTATACAGATGTGTTATTTTTCTATGTTATCAAGACAGGAACATAAAGTGTCCTTAAATGATTGTACCATCAAATAGAAAATAATTTGCCTATCTTCAATAATCCATATCAGATGTCAAATTAAACTATTCATAAATACCCAAACCAAATTATTTTTTCATATATAATTTCTTTTTTAATTATTGTTTATAAATGCGATCTTTTGGGGTAATAAACACAAACACGCTGTCAATTTATGTGCACTTTTAATTTTAATGCACAGTAATAGATTGATATAAGTGTTGACTAGAACATAATATTATTTTGTACCAATACTTAAATATAAAAACTATTAAAAATTTTGCCATCGTACAAAAAGTAATAACATTATACAACATTTTATTCTTCTTTCTGTTTTAATCAGAAGACAATAACTTTAAATACCAATAGTGAACGTTTTAAGTTGTTTATATATTAATTGAGAGTTATAACCTTTTTATAATTTATAACAATAAACTAGAACAATCATTATCAGAAACTTAATAAACACGTCTTTTATTAACTGTTAATGGTAGTAGAATTAACAGTGTATTCTAACAGTAAAACAAGGCAAACTTTTTTTAATTTATCACATTATTTAAATTACTGCAGCTTTATCCTTACTTTATTCTTTATTAAAAAGCAATATTTACAATGATAGCTAGTTCAAACATGTAATTATTTAATTTTATTTGACGAAGAGCATTATCAAGAACACACACTTTGTATTGTTTGACAATTTCTCAAATTATCGTATTACCGATGTTACAGTTATACAAAATTGTTTATTAACTCCATTATTCTTGAAGCATTACTGGAATTCTTTAATCGATAAAAGATCATGGTACTAGGTATGTCCTAAAAATCTAAGAGCATGATTATTTATGTATTACATAATAGACATCTAACAAGGCCTTACAAGGTAATGTGTAGGTACAGATATTTTTATGTTAAGCACTTTTATAAAAGCACTGAAGAATAATAATTTATAGATATGAAAACAGTTGCAGATAGCATAAAACTTGGCACATAGAACTCTGTATTGTTTATTAATAAATAATAACAGTGTATAAACAACAAAAATACATAAAAATCCTCACTGTGGTAGACAAATGCAAGTTTATGGTTTACCTCAAACTTAAGTTTGGCTGTAATTCTTACTTCAGTTGACCCAATTTTTACTGAAATAATGATGATACAAAAATACCACTATTCTTTACATCTTAAGCAGCATGAAGTGCCAGTGATGATCTTTATTATTGGCAAATGAAGCAACATAATTCCAGAACAATTTCTATTTCAGAAGACAGTAGTGCTAATTTTTTAAAGCTATTCATAGCACAAATTAAGATCTGAAAGACACCCAAAACAGCCAATGACTTCCAAATATTTATGTATAATTTCTTCCTGAAAAATACATACATTAAGAAACTTAAAAAAAAATTCATGCTCAATAAGGGCAAGTGGCATCCTTCTGTTGTCCCAGCAAAATATAAGGTAAGAAAATATCAATCATTTTTTACCAACCCCAAGAAAATTCACATGTTAGTTGAAAAGCATGAAGGTACAGAACTGCCTTACAAACTTCAATTACCATTTCTAACAAGAAAAACCAAAAACAATGTCTTTTGTTGTAATTTTGACAAAAATGGCAAGTCATAAGTGTCATAAGTGGACAACCATGAAAACGTACTTTGTGTTCGATCAATGAATAACGTTGCAACTCAATTAGCAACACTAAGTAACATAACATTTAAGCACTCTTGTTTTCTTTGAAAGTTCTTACAAAGCAAAGACAGAGAAAAAATATAAATAATCTTCTGTTGGATATCACTTTAGTACTCTCCTTAATAACAATAATCATCTGTCACATACCACCCTAGTGCTCTCCTAAAATATCAATAATCCTCTGTCAGATACCACCCTAGTGCTCTCCTATAATATCAATAATCCTCCGTCAGATACCACCTTAGTGCTCTCCTATAATTATCATCTTTCAGATACCACCCTAGTGCTCTCCTAAAATATCAATAATCATCTGTCAGATACCACCCTAGAGCTCTCCTATAATAACAATAATCCTCTGTCTGATACCACCTTAGTGCTCTCCTATAATTATCATCTTTCAGATACCACCCTAGTGCTCTCCTATAATATCAATAATCCTCTGTCAGATACCACCTTAGTGCTCTCCTATAATTATCATCTTTCAGATACCACCCTAGTGCTCTCCTAAAATATCAATAATCATCTGTCAGATACCACCTTAGTGCTCTCCTATAATAACAATAATCATCTGTCAGATACCTCCCTAGTACTCTCCTTTAATAACAATAATCATCTGTCAGATACCACCCTAGTGCTCTCCTATAATAACAATAATCATCTGTCAGATACCACCCTAGTACTCTCCTTTAATATCAATAATCATCTGTCAGATACCACCCTAGACCTCTTATTGATAATATAGGAGAGCACTAGGTGGTATCAGATACCACCTTAAAGCTCTCCTATAATAATAATAATCATCTGTCAGATACCACCCTAGACCTCTCCTATAATAATAATAATAATCATCTGTCAGATACCACCTTAGAGCTCTCCTATAATATCAATAATCATCTGTCAGATACCACCTTCGAGCTCTCCTATAATAGCAATAATCATCTGTCAGATACCACCTTAGTACTTTCCTAAAATAACAATAATCATATGTCAGATCCAGTGGTATGTGAGCACGCTGTTCTCTTTTGTCCAGAATGGTACTGAACAGTGCCTTGGACACCCACCTAACATCTTCAGCTGGAATAGTGTCCTTCCACTTAGCATAGATGGGGTTTATTTCTGGAAAAGATTAGTTTAAATGTATGCTTTTATCTCACCACATGTATCATTTCATTTGTTAAGCACATAGTTTATCACTTTAAACAAGGAAGCCATCATGAAGTGAATGAAAAACTTAAAAAATATTAAAACCAAAATCCTTATTTCCAATACATAAAATCATGGAAGAATTAGTATATGAAGTGCATAAATTTTATTGGCTATTCAATTTTCTTATGTTCAGCAAGTCTTTCTATAATATTTTGTGTTGAAAGAATGGAAGTTATATTTAAGAATAGGTTCTCTTCAATATTAACAATTTGAACAAAATAAAAGATAATGAATGAATTTGGATTTGCCAGCATTTTTGCCGGTACTGTGCAGCGACATTTCTATCATTATAGCACTGGGGCACTTACGAGGTGCCCAGGGACTGAACCAGGCCACTCCATTATACTGACACCAATGAGTCAGGCGTAATGCTTAGCCCCGAGCATTAGGAGTGAAGCCACTACTACCAACTTTAAAGTCTTTGGTTTGACCCGGCGGTTGTTTAAACCCGCGACCTCCCGATCTACAAAACGTTGCTCTACCAATTGAGCTACTGCTGCTGGTGATAGTTGTTTGGTACATACTGATGACTATCAAAACACTTTTATATATTTTATTAAGTTTGGTAGGCATTTGTTTGTTTCATAAATGGTTTTAAACAAACTATTAGCGGACAGTCATATCTAAGTTTTCATGTAACTATGTTACAAAAAATTTATGTCTGAAAATTACCAGTAGAAGTAAGGTGGGGCAAAGCTTCCACTGAAGAAATACCACCTGGGACAACATTTCCACTCTGGGGACTGTCTGGAATGCTCAATGTCTGGGCATCAATTGCTGGGTGCTGACAGCTAGGCCCAGCTAAAACACAAAAATCTCATTATATTAATACCAGAAAATCTAAATATTTAAAATAATTTTACAAAAGTTTTAATGGTATTTTTTTAAATAGTATATAAAATTAAAAAACTAATTGTAAAATGAAAAAATGAAAAAGTACATATATATTTGGTTATAAAGGCAATTATCATTCTAGCTTTCCATGTTATTTAATACTTTGTATCATTTATGAATTATATTGAAAATTGTTATAAAAAAATTAAGATTTTAAAAAGCATACACAAATAAAAAAAAATGCTATACATATCTCTCAACATAACATATTTGTAAAATTTAACTTATGGCTGATGAAAAGTGTGTTTCTTTGTACACTCCCATAACTTAAGAGTCACAAAAGGATGGGGTGGGGGTGAACTTCTATTAAACTTTACCTTTAGTTGGTGAGGAAACTATTTTTCTAGCAGTGACTTCCTCATTGTACTCTGTATACTCATTTTTGTTGGTTTTGTCCTTTGCTTACCTTGAAGCAAAAAAAAAAAAAAATCAAATAAAAAAAAAATCAAGGTATTTATCATAAATGTTAACAGGTTATACTGCCATAGTTTATATTGATAGTTTTTTACAATTAAAAAGGATTAAGTTAAATTAATGTATTTAAGATATTATGGAAATAAGTCATTTGTTAATCATGAATTTATTTGAATCAATACCTGCTGAATCAGGAGTCTTTGATGTCCTTGGCAGATAGGATTCCTGTGTAATAGACTCCTGTATTCTGTAGCTGTAACAAAATTAATAAAAAGTAGATTTTTTATTTTATGAAAATCTGCATAAAAGCTTTATAATAAAAAACTTTGTGATGCCGCCTGCTGCTGATGGTAAGTCACAACTTGTAAGTCCTCAGCCCCTTAAATGAGACTGGGGCAAGAACTTTCATGTGGGGATGTCTTTCAGTTAACCAGTGGTGTGTCTGTGTTTCTACCCAAACATGTTAACTGGATGTTTCCAATATGACCATAATTGTGTTGATTCAATGTGAAAAACAATGTACTAGTCAAGTTAGTTATATACACATGTAAGACATAGCAATTTTAGTGCTTTAATTAAACCAATTTTATTTCGTCAGCTACACATTGTGCTAATTATTGTGAAAAATGATAACAAAACCTGTAATTAGGCTGACACGATAATTACTACTGTAAAATTACATTTAAAAAGAGAAGTATAAATTACCAGTAAGTATTAAGTTTGGTTGCTTTTTCCTTCATCTCAGTAGCTTCCAAACCCTCAGGAAAAAGCTGAAGATAGTTCATCAGGGCCATTTTATTTAACCATCTAGGTTTAGTAGATGCTTCCTCAGTATATGTGCTCAGCACAAGATATGCAGCAAATCTTAAACAGTTGGAAGCCAATCACAGAAATGCCTCTCCCCTGAAAACGCATATTTTCATAATACAATATTGTTTTAATACGATAGGATAACAGTACTGCAATGTATCTAACATTAAATGAACTTACATTTCTTTTCCATAAATCAATTTTCATACAATAGAGCTTTGCTGGATGATACAACTTTCATAGCTAATAATTTTGTTCAGCTTTTCTGTTGTTTGCTTATAAAATGGTTAAGCTCTTCTTTGATAAAGAATGTGCAATTATTTATTTTTAATAAAACTAATTTAATGCAAACGAGAAAAGATTTCCTCAATTTATAAATTATGCTCTTTGATAAGTGTTACACCCATGCTAATCTCATAGAGATTAAAACCATGTATATGGATTTAGCAAATTAATATTTGCAAATTGTAAATTTATTTCAATACATCAACAGAAAATGTACAAGTTATGCATATTTTTGCATTAACAGGTCTACTGTTATTGTTTCACTTCTTATTTACCAAGTACTCTATCACTTGCTTTAATATACTATTGTTAGACAATCAATATTTTAAACAATGGAATTGATGAAAAACACAAATAATAATACAAACATACAGATCTAGTGCCAGATACATTTATTTTAAACAAAACAATTTGAATTGACTTAAAACAGAAAAAAATATCAATAGATACATTTAACTTACCTAAACTGTCCGAACTGTATTGTGTACTGCCCCAGCAAATGACGCTTGTTTGCAGGATCACCATTTTGTAGCAGCACAGCATCTTTTGCTCTTTGAGACACTTTTCCAGCATTGAGAGGTGGTGTGTACTGTTCAATTCTATTTTTTTGTTTAACGGCCCTTGCTTTCATTGAAACAGTCAACTCAAGCTGGTCAACAGCATTTCTTGCGAAGGCAGGCCCCATTGTTCCTGTAAAGAAATGTTAAAAATATGTCACTGCTAAATCAACATATCCTTTTTCAACTCTAACACACAAGTTCTCTCCAACCAAAAACTTAATAATTATGATATCTTTGAATATCCATTCTCTTCATAAGCCATACCCACGGCTAACAATGCATCAATTAACACATCTTTTCTAATTAATATGTTACCCTTAGGAACTTTCCAATCACAAACAAGCCAGTGTGATACTTGACCTTAACTTCCATATGTTGACCATTGTTTGAAGCTTGTGGATTAGTACCTTGTGTACACTATCAAAAAGTCATTAGCCTATACTGATTAGGGACGGTCTAGTAGTGGCATGATTTGCTATACTTATTGACTAAACCTAATGGAATAAGAACACAGTACTTAGTATTACGACGGATACTGGCATCAACATGTGCTTAAGTTTATAATTTGAAAGTGTTTCGAGGGTCGAGTGTATGTTTTCAAGTGGTTAACGGAATGTAAACAACGGCACATTTCTAACACCTTTTCTCCGAATTTCAGTTATCTGTTCGAGAAAATAACAGCAACTATGCCTTAAGTACTACACCCACATATATAAATAATAGTTAATAAATTAAATGCTAAAAACTTACCGATAATAGACGTTTATATGTGCTAGATTCAGCAGACTCCGCCATCTTTGTTTTGAATCCAGGCAGTTCTAAAAATAGAATTCCACCTTCCCATTGGCTATATTTCGATACATTTTGATACAACACCGCGGTTTCATTGGCTGGTGCTATCGAAATTGTTATCGAGATTTTATCGAAATATGTGAGACTGGTGGGCTGCTCTTAGCGCGCTCGACATGATTAAAACACGTGTGCGACACAGATACACTCAGTCCGCGGTCGCTATTGACAGGTAAGGTACTGCCCAGAAAACATTTAAACGAACACGTTAATTTAGTTTGAAAAATTAAAAAGAAAACGTATCAACAACATGTAGATTGCAGTCTTGTTTACTTGCCAAGGCATTATTATTTTGTGCAGATAGTATAAAGTACAAAAAAGATGATCTGGAAAATATAGAAGAGCGAGTTGAAAAATTTCAAAAAATAATGTATGTGACCGACTACTTTTAAGCACGTCTGTCTGATTTTGGCAAATGGCCAAAATAAGCACAAGATTGAATAGACATGTAAATATGAAATCATAGAAATACACTGGAAGGTGAGTAAAATGTGAAAAAAAGAATAGGTAAATAAGAAAAGGTCCTATCAAAATTTTCACAGATATTAAAATTTTATGCTCAGATCGCTGCAAACCTTCCATTGGCCGACGTGTTAAAAAATTTCTGTTGAGATTCAACGACACCGAACATTATGACAGCGTAAAATTTGTTTCCTTTATATTATTTAAACATTTACCTGACAAAAGACTAATCGGGTTTGGTAAACGATAATCACTAAACCAGATGTTTCATTTTCATGAAAACAACAATAAAAAAATATTGTCGCCCAATGAGGGACTCGAACCCTCGACCCTCAGATGTCTGAGTGATATTCAGCCTAAAAGTCTGATGCTCTACCGACTGAGCTAACCGGGCGCTCGACATGATTAAAACACGTGTGCGACACAGACACACTCAGTCCGCAGTTGCTATTGACAGGTAAGGTACTGCCCAGAAAACATTTAAACGAACACGTTAATTTAGTTTGAAAAATTAAAAAGAAAACGTATCAACAACATGTAGATTGCAGTCTTGTTTACTTGCCAAGGCATTATTATTTTGTGCAGATGGTATAAAGTACAAAAAAGATGTTCTGGAAAATATAGAAGAGCGAGTTGAAAAATTTCAAAAAATAATGTATGTGACCGACTACTTTTAAGCACGTCTGTCTGAGTTTGGCAAATGGCCAAAATAAGCACAAGGTTGAATAGACATGTAAATATGAAATCATAGAAATACACTGGAAGTTGAGTAAAATGTAAAAAAGAAAAAGAAACATTGCTCAGATCGCTGTAAACCTTCCAATGGCCGACGTGTTAAAAAAATTCTGTTGAGATTCAACGACACCGAACATTGTGACAGCGTAAAATTTGTTTCCTTTATATTATTTAAACATTTACCTGACAAAAGACTAATCGGGTTTGTTAAAACGATGATCACTAAATCAGATATTTCATTTTCATGAAAACAGCAATAACAAAAATATTGTCGCCCAATGAGGGACTCGAACCCTCGACCCTCAGATGTCTGAGTGATATTCAGCCTAAAAGTCTGATGCTCTACCGACTGAGCTAACCGGGCGCTCGACATGATTAAAACACGTGTGCGACACAGACACACTCAGTCCGCAGTTGCTATTGACAGGTAAGGTACTGCCCAGAAAACATTTAAACGAACACGTTAATTTAGTTTGAAAAATTAAAAAGAAAACGTATCAACAACATGTAGATTGCAGTCTTGTTTACTTGCCAAGGCATTATTATTTTGTGCAGATGGTATAAAGTACAAAAAAGATGTTCTGGAAAATATAGAAGAGCGAGTTGAAAAATTTCAAAAAATAATGTATGTGACCGACTACTTTTAAGCACGTCTGTCTGATTTTGGCAAATGGCCAAAATAAGCACAAGGTTGAATAGACATGTAAATGTGAAATCATAGAAATACACTGGAAGTTGAGTAAAATGTAAAAAAAAAGAAGAGGTAAATAAGAAAAGGTCCTATCAAAATTTTCACAGATATTAAAATTTTATGCTCAGATCGCTGCAAACCTTCCATTGACCGACGTGTTAAAAAAATTCTGTTGAGATTCAACGACACCGAACATTATGACAGCGTAAAATTTGTTTCCTTTATATTATTTAAACATTTACCTGACAAAAGACTAATCGGGTTTGGTAAACGATAATCACTAAACCAGATATTTCATTTTCATGAAAACAACAATAAAAAATATTGTCGCCCAATGAGGGACTCGAACCCTCGACCCTCAGATGTCTGAGTGATATTCAGCCTAAAAGTCTGATGCTCTACCGACTGAGCTAACCGGGCGCTCGACATGATTAAAACACGTGTGCGACACAGACACACTCAGTCCGCAGTTACTATTGACAGGTAAGGTACTGCCCAGAAAACATTTAAACGAACACGTTAATTTAGTTTGAAAAATTAAAAAGAAAACGTATCAACAACATGTAGATTGCAGTCTTGTTTACTTGCCAAGGCATTATTATTTTGTGCAGATGGTATAAAGTACAAAAAAGATGTTCTGGAAAATATAGAAGAGCGAGTTGAAAAATTTCCAAAAATAATGTATGTGACCGACTACTTTTAAGCACGTCTGTCTGATTTTGGCAAATGGCCAAAATAAGCACAAGGTTGAATAGACATGTAAATATGAAATCATAGAAATACACTGGAAGTTGAGTAAAATGGAAAAAAAAAGAATAGGTAAATAAGAAAAGGTCCTATCAAAATTTTCACAGATATTAAAATTTTATGCTCAGATCGCTGCAAACCTTCCATTGACCGACGTGTTAAAAAAATTCTGTTGAGATTCAACGACACCGAACATTATGACAGCGTGAAATTTGTTTCCTTTATATTATTTAAACATTTACCTGACAAAAGACTAATCGGGTTTGGTAAAACGATAATCACTAAACCAGATATTTCATTTTCATGAAAACAACAATAAAAAAAATATTGTCGCCCAATGAGGGACTCGAACCCTTGACCCTCAGATGTCTGAGTGATATTCAGCCTAAAAGTCTGATGCTCTACCGACTGAGCTAACCGGGCGCTCGACATGATTAAAACACGTGTGCGACACAGACACACTCAGTCCGCGGTCGCTATTGACAGGTAAGGTACTGCCCAGAAAACATTTAAACGAACACGTTAATTTAGTTTGAAAAATTAAAAAGAAAAAGTATCAACAACATGTAGATTGCAGTCTTGTTTACTTGCCAAGGCATTATTATTTTGTGCAGATGGTATAAAGTACAAAAAAGATGATCTGGAAAATATAGAAGAGCGAGTTGAAAAATTTCCAAAAATAATGTATGTGACCGACTACTTTTAAGCACGTCTGTCTGATTTTGGCAAATGGCCAAAATAAGCACAAGGTTGAATAGACATGTAAATATGAAATCATAGAAATACACTGGAAGTTGAGTAAAATGTAAAAAAGAAAAAAGAAACATTGCTCAGATCGCTGCAAACCTTCCAATGGCCGACGTGTTAAAAAATGCTGTTGATATTCAACAACACCGAACATTGTGACAGCGTAAAATTTGTTTCCTTTATATTATTTAAACATTTACCTGACAAAAGACTAATCGGGTTTGGTAAAACGATGATCACTAAATCAGATATTTCATTTTCATGAAAACAACAATAATAAAAATATTGTCGCCCAATGAGGGACTCGAACCCTCGACCCTCAGATGTCTGAGTGATATTCAGCCTAAAAGTCTGATGCTCTACCGACTGAGCTAACCGGGCGCTCGGTTTGGTATAAACACGTGTGCCACACAGACACACGCAGTCCGCGGTCAGGTTATGCCAAAAGCATTATTTACACGAACACATTTATTTAGTTAAAAATGAAAACAAAAATCTTTTACATGCAGATTGATACCCATTTCTGGATGCTTCATATATCGCTGTCTGTTTTTTATTTGTTTGTTTGCTGTTGTTTGTTTGTTTTTCAATTGTTTGTTTGTTGTTGTTGTGTTGTTGTTTGCTAAAGTATTATTATTCATTATTCCGTGCAGCTATGTGAGCTATCCTGGCGCATGAATTATTTACTAAGTGCCTCACACATACATCATCAGTCCGTGGCCCCGATCGACAGGTTATAAATTGACACTAAGATCTTGATACATCATACATGTATCAGAGTCTGTTATTTCGTGGTCTGAGCCTAATTAGTCTGTAAACGTGGTAAAAATTAAAGGATATGTTTTGGAAATAATTTGAGTTGTTAAATTATATATATATATATATATATATATATATATATATATATATATATATATATATATATATATATATATATATATATATATATATATATATATATATATATATATATTACTGTTTATTAGCACTTTCAAACACATATGACTGATTTGGGCAAATGCCTCCGACACATTCTCTGACCAAAAGACTAGATCTGCAATAAATATAAATATGTGAAATAATAGAAATGTACTGGAAGTTGATCAAATTTATAAACAATAAGTGCCAAACTATTTTGTGCGGGCGATCCGTTATAAAACAACAATATTCCAGAATATCGTACGATATTCAAATGTTGAGATAAAAGTGTTTCAAAGTGTAGGCCCCAAAATGTAAATGCTGTTGTTTCTCAGCTTTGAAAGAAAAACGGAAATGGTTTCAGATATTATTGATTTATAAATGCATTAAATGGACGTAGGAGAATGGGGGATAAATAATCGCCCAAATGAGTGCTATTTGACTATTTATTATTATATATCATTTACAACATATTGATGATAATAAATTCTGATTATCCATCTATGCGTTAGTTATGTAAATTCAATCGAAATTCTGGCAGCTAAAAGTAACGAATCTAGTTTTATTATTTAAACTTTAAGCTGGCGAATGATTTTTCCTATCGGTCTGTTGAAACGAAAATCATATTCTCTAAACGCCTAAAAGAAAGTGTCGCTCAATGAGGGACTCGAACCCTCGACCCTCAGATGTCTGAGTGATATTCAGCCTAAAAGTCTGATGCTCTACCGACTGAGCTAACCGGGTGGTGATATTATTGAACGGTTTGATAATGATTCGTCAGTTGTTGACCTTCAGCGGACATGTATGATTGTACATGTATCGACAGGTGAGATCAACATGTGGTGTGTGTCCAATTCGAACAGGTAAATTTGAAATATTCCGCTAGTCCGAAGGGGTAGAGTTTTTCAAGTGTCACAACCTGATTTTGCTTTCTCTGACGTATTCTAAAACCCAGAATCTGAATTACAAAATACATTTTAACACATTTTTAAACAACGTGTAATTGACTGTTTTATACAAGAATGGGGAGCATCAGTGGAAAGGAGTCTCATTTTATACGAATATAAACATTCCAAATCAGAATTTACTAACGAACGTTACTTAAACGCACTGCCTATTGAGTTTCGATGTGTTGTTACCAAATTTAGAATTGTTGGTCATTCTTTGCGGGTTCACACAGGACGTCATTCCCAGAAATGAGCGTTTTGCTTATTTTGTGGATCGTAAGACGTAGAGGATGTTTACCATTTTGTTTGCATTTGTCCATACTACACTAACTTACGTAGAAGTTTTTTGGATCGTGTTTGTTACACAAGACCTTCAGTATTTAAATATAATCAGTTATTGTCCTCCCAGGACGAAAACATTTTATTTAAATTGGCCACATACATTCAGTCAGCTTTGTTAGTTAGAAACAGTATTGTTGTTTAACACTCCTAAATGTTTTACGTTTGTTGCTATATAGTCAACAATATCTTGTCACACATTGTCTGTTTTCTTTTAATATCGTGTTTTGTCTATACCAGTGATCACACATGTATTTTGATGTAATTAGCCTACGTGTTTTGTAAGATGATGTACCTTAGTTGTACAAATCTGAAAAAAAAAACTATTCGTTCGTTATATTAATAGGTATGAAATTAATTCGTAAAAAACAAAGAAGATATAGTTTTGATATTTAAAATACTTCATTAAAGCTGTTAAATTAGATATAAAATTCAGTAAAATAGACTGAAAATTGAAAACACAGTTGTGAGTAAAATACAGCACATTTTTTCAAGATTTCGGCCAGCATTAGCTTATGCCTTCAAAGATGGCTGCCTTAAACTGTTTTATCAGTGCCTATGACATCACAAGGAAGCTATCTATACTAATCGTTTGTTACTCTCATATATATCTCTGCGACAGGCTCTCGGCCATGAATGTCAAGATTCTTGGCGTGACAAAGAGAACTTAAGTATAATTTTAAAACTTCATTCCATAATACCTACTAAATTATAAATAACAATTAATTGGATAATTTTGCAGTAACCATGAAATTATTTCCCGTACGTTGCCGTTATAAACGAGCTTACTGTCTTTTCCTGAACAAGGTGGAAACAGGGTTACCGGTTTGCGCAATAAATATAGTCCTTACCCATATTTTTTATGTTTTATTTTAATGTTCTCATTACTGGGGGAGGGGGGGGGGGGGGGGGGGGGGGGGTTAAGCACCATTTATACATTTGTCATTTAAAAGTGCTGAGAACAATTATTTCTAGAATATTTGTCTATAACTAAATTTTAAGCTGCCAATAAAACTAATTCATGTCATGAAAAATAAATATGCCTTTTCTGAGTGTGTGTGTGTGTGTGCGTGCGTGCGTGCGTGCGTGCGTGTGTGTGTGTGTGCGTGTGTGTGCGTGTGTGTGTTTACACATTGGTAATTTGGGGTTAGTAAAAGTCAAAAGAAAGGTAACACTTAGCGCAATACATTTAAAAATATTTGAGTGGCCTCCCTTGTTGTGGGTGCAATGTCGGATTACAATAAGTGTTGATAAATAAAACCTCATTTTTCTGCTTTTGAATTTAATGCAAACTCACAAAACATTATCACAGGTCTGAAGTGTTGATTAGATATATCTTGTCAACATCACCAGACTGAAATCACACTCCATCATTTTCCCTTTTTAATATAAACATAACCTAACAAATGTCAGTTTGAATTCATAATTCTCCATATTTTAACATGAATTAGGTAAACCGCTTTTAAAGCCATAGGACTTATTAGACGTTGCCATGGCATCAAGCCATTGCAATGCCATCGGTGTTATTTTTACCCCCCGTTTCATCCATAAAAACTTATGTCATATTCTCATACAATATTTTGTGTCTTTTTGTTCTCTCTTAATCTTTGAAAATGTAAAGTAATTCATCAAAGTCAAAATCTGGCTGTCTCTGTGCTTAGGAAAAAAACAGTGATAAAAATTTGAATCAAAAGTTAGGATTTCAATGTCTGCAAGTGATTCCCGCCATAAATGCGGAGCGCGCACAGGGGCTACAGACGATTTCCATTGTCGTCTGCTACTCCAGGTGCGCGTGCTAGAAGAAACAACAATGGTCTTTGAATTTCCAATCACTGGCTTAGAAACTATCCGAGAAATCAGTTGTTAACATCTGGTGTTGGTAATGCAAACACGGAGTGGCTGCGATGGAATATCTGTTCAAACAAAGGCGCGGCCTAATTAAATCATATTTCAAACAAGAGGGGCGCATGTTTTCCTGGAGCAGAGAAGAAATGACATCTGCGGGAAACGTCTGATATAATGCCAGTTGTAAACAGGTTTAGCTGCTCCTTCAAACTGGCTTACCATAACATTTTACGATATTTAAAAGAGGCTTTTGACAAGTAAAAGAATATAAAAATGAATAAATATGGCAATCCAAGATATTGACGTAAGATTAAACAACTGTGTTGTTTTCTAAAAGAAAATTAATGTATGTTGTTCAGTTTGGAGAGATAAAAGTCATTAGCTTTTAGTTTTTATATATAATCCATGTGATGTACGTAAACCTGAAAGTCTAATCTAATTCTGCTTTGTATATTATAATTCAATCATATTAGATAATTGGTAAATAATAAGATCATATTAATATCCTAATTACCAGCTGTTTTAAGTTATATTCATTAGGCATGAACCCAAAAGTCGCGATTGATATAAATAATGAATCTTGCACGCCTTATGTACATCAGTCTTACAATATAATAGATAGTACATTTATAGGGCTTACTGTTGAAGGTTTTGTACATGTACATAGATTACCTTATCATCATTCCTTATCAAAAACATACATCAATCTTAGCTATTTGCTAACACCTGCGTGAAAAAACAACAACACAAAAAACAGCGATACATACTGCTGCAGACTCTGCAACAAAAAGTGCAGATCCTCAACGGGGAGCTCCCAAAAGAATCAGGCTGATCTGGATCTATACTTGCCGAAGCATGGCACTAAGTGCCAATTCACGAAAAATGTATAAACAACGTTGTACGAAAGGTATTATGAGTCGTACGTTGGTCCATTCAAAGAATATTCTCCCAATCAGTGATCTGTTTCTTTAAAGCAGTGTTCTGAAAACGAGAATTGGTTCTTTTATACGAGGCGTTAAAGGTGGTGTACGACAGATGACCTATATCAAATACAATAACAATATATTACCTACATTTGGTAAACTTCCGGCATAATCTTTCCATTATCTTATACTTTCGCCCAAGAAAATACAATTCTGACTCTAGGCAGTAAAAATCGTGAAATAAATCGCTCTAAATTTTTCTTCTTTAAAAATCTTTAAATAAGCACGATGAGGATTTGTGATAAAAATATATATTGGCGTCAAAACGGATTACCCGGATGATGATATAATGTAACCCCCAAAGTGTCACGTGGTTCTGTTAGAATAAAAATCGCTACCTGTGCAGCGTGGCTCAGATAGGAACTATTTGTTGTGACCAGTGGTGTTTATGTCAGTTTCACATGGATTCAGGACATCAATAAGCAGCTTTTCCCCTCACTTTTTTGGGATAGCAGCATTTTATTTGCTTGTATAAATAACAAAACTTTGGTCCAATCTATCGGTTACCACCTTAAACCTGCTTGCTTCCTTTAAAATAAATGGTAAAAAGGGTTGGTTATTTAAAATGCGTTTGGTTTTATATCTTATATAAATTTTATTATTTTATATGGCTAAATATCGGTTTCAGTTCATTAGATGGACTTAAGATCTACACTTTTTTTACTTCCGAAACTTCTGAGTACAAAATTGGTTGTATATGAATGTTAAATGCACTGCATTATTAAGTCCCTTAAGGAGTAGTTGAGAAGAAGTACACAAACTTACCTTTTGTAGATCTAATATATCCGCGGACAAAAAAAGTTAAGAAAAGTAAATTTTTGATAAATAATATTATTTATAAACTAGAGCAGTATGTTTCTTACTTCTAACGTCAAGCCTGTCAGGCACATATGGGTCAGGCTTAAAGGTTTAGGCTTCAGTTGTGTAGATCCAGATCAGACAGTTCACGCATAGATAGTGGGCGCTGTTTGCTAAGGATCGTCACAATATGATGTCGAATATTTGATTATTTGAATATCGAATAAGACTATTGATATTCACCTAGGCGTGATGTAAGACGATGTATATAATTGGTACTACAGGATTGTAGTATTGGTTTGTGATTTAACGAAATGAAGCATAAAACAGAACACTTGTTGCAGTTTATAGCCATTGTTTTCAAATATTGCTGCGTTTTATTCTGCTCAGGTGTCCGGTGTCTTCCTCTGTAACGATTTCTCACAACGTTTCTCAATCTGTGCGACAGATACACCGATATACAAACTCGACGTGAAATTCTATATTGATTTCCCTTGGAAATCACACAAACAATTAGACGAAGTTTGAGGATTCAATAATGTGTTGACAAGGAAGGTTAACAAATGTCAGTGAAGAATGTCAGCACGAAAGCAACCACTCGCACAAAAACATCTGTCGCTTCTCACATTTAAACATTTAGAACAGGAAACCATTTTAAAAGTATTGTTCAATTTTACAAAGATTGTATACGAACGAAGTCAATATAATCTCGCCTTTTAGTTGTTCTTTTTAATACAAATCTTTATTATCATATAGAACCAACATTCGGAAATAGTAATGTCAGAGTGTCAGAGGTCCTAAACAACATGTTATAAAGCACCAATTTCCTGGGTATGAATTATTTTGCGAGAATCTGGTTATTCAGATGAGAAGAAAATCAAATAGATACAATAATGTCTGAAAATTGTATCATGTTCGTATCGTGTGGTCGTGTGTTCCCTCCCCATGTCCAGGTATGTTTGGCATCGAACGAGTACTAACTCGACATTGTTTGTACTTTCTGCAAAATTCATACTTTAGTTAAACCAAAGACGTTTTGAACACTTCATCTATTGTCAGACAGAACAACTTTTAAAAAAATCACGTTAATTTTTCTTTCTTTCATAATCTATAAATAAGCGGGATTGGATTTCTGACTGTGCAGCGTGGCTCAGATAAGGAAAACAAAGCTTGTAAGAACAGTTTTCTTTTTTTTCAAATAGAGGTTGGACACCAATAAAAAGTATTTGCGGGGTCGATTCAGGTTGTTTGGATAAAAGAATTTTAGTCTAACTGTCGGAGGCCACCTTTAACAATCTTCAACATGTTTAAGCTTCAGCCTACTGAGCATGATCTGATTATGGTTATACAAATAGAATAGACCCAGATAGGCCATCTCCCGCTCTGATTTTCAGCCAGCTGCCGCTCTGGTCTTCAGCCAGCTGCCGCTCTGATCTTCAGCCAGCTGCCGCTCTGATCTTCAGCCATCTCCCTCTCTGATATTCAGCCAGCTGCCGCTCTGATCTTCTGATCTTCAGCCAGCTCCCGCTCTGATCTTCAGCCAGCTGCCGCCCGCTCTGATCTTCAGCCAGCTCCCGCTCTGATCTTCTGATCTTCAGCCAGCTGCCGCTCCGATCTTCAGCCAGCTCCCGCTCTGATCTTCAGCCAGCTCCCTCTCTGATCTTCTGATCTTCAGCCAGTTCTCGCTCTGATCTTCAGCCAGCTCCCGCTCGGATCTTCTGATCTTCAGCCAGCTCCCGCTCTGATCTTCAGCCAGCTCCCGCTCTGATCTTCAGCCAGCTTCCGCTCTGATCTTTAGCCAGCACCTGTCTGATCTTCAGCCACCTCCCGCTCTGATCTTCAGCCAGCTCCCGCTCTGATCTTCTGACCTTCAACCAGCTCCCGCTCTGATCTTCTGATCTTCAGCCAGCTCCCGCTCTGATCTTGAGCCAGCTCCTGTCTGATCTTCAGCCAGCCCCGCTCTGATCTTGAGTCAGCTCTCGCTCTGATCTTGATATATAAACTTTTTGCTGCAAAGGCTTAACGATAAACATGTTTACTTATACATGGAGTGTTTAACAAATAATTAAGAATTTAGCCCGAGATATTTACAGATGCACCAGAATAATAGCTAATCTTAATTAGAGAGCGGGATAGTTCCGGCATTCTAGATTCTGGCACACCTGTTACAGTAATGATTGGTGTGTCTGACAGCGCCACCTGTCCGCGGGGACATCCACCGCCCAACATAGGACATCCAGCCACTGTAATCATATTTAATTCTCAACATTTCACGGCTGCTTTCAGTCTTGTTGACGACACACAAAAATCTGATCAATGATATTTTGTGATAGGGGGCTATAAAAACCTGTGAATCGCTACTCGAGCAGAAGTGGGTTTTGTCGTTGAAAAATCCTCCTTGAATAAACATGCTGTTGCTTTGCTGTGCGATCACGTCGGAATGCAGACGTACAGGCGCCCTGAACAGTCAACTTGCTTTATTCGCCCCCGAACGAACGAGGTGTGAATTGGATATATTATTGAAACGAGAAATCCCATTTGTTGAGTTTGTGTATTTATTAAATACAGTCCGTGGCGGTACACAGCCAGTCGCGGCCACCATTCGCAGATGGGATCAAAGGCACAGGTGATAAAGTGGCGCCCGCTGCAGACGAACTGGCGGCACCGGCGATACGCTGACCCTAGCACGCCCTTAGTGTCGTCTGCGCCTCAAGTGTTCGCTCCTTCGCACACAGTCAAGATTGCCAGATGTATTGAGTCATAATTTAACACTTAATTTCGTTTTGAAAATTAGCAATTCGGTTAAAAACGAGGGCATTAAACCCATATTATGTAATGAGAATACACAATCTACGTTATAAGCTAACTACTATACGGCAAATGGGACAAAATATATCTGAAGAATCTTCAGCAAATAGAGCAGATTCTGATGAGAAAGTCCCAACGTGAACACCTGTTTGATTTGGATGTTCACATGTTGTCAAGTTTAGCGAAATTGTGCTCTGCGCGAATTCAAATGCAGACACAAACATCAATAAATTACATGATTTACGAAAACAACTGATGTAAAGACAAAATAAGAACAACTTCAACAACAAAACAAAAGACAACAACAAAAACACAAAAACAACAAACAAAACTCGTCGATTAGAGCTTGAAGCATTAATTGAACAAAACAATATTTTAACCGGTTTAGAATATTAAAATATACGTTATTTATTACAAACAAGGCATTTTTATCTTTTAAAAATCATTCAGTTTGTGGTGAGGAGCTGATCTCGGCTTTAAAAGCGTTAAACTCTATTAAAGAAAAAAGCGAACAACATATTTAAACATTCTTCAAAATAATTTTAAATCGCACACCTAGTTCACTAATATGTTAAATAATAAATTAATATTGAAAACAAAACGTAATTGTTTGGTGAGAATAATTATAGAAAAAGATTTGTTTGTTTCGTGCTTATGTCCTTAATTAGCAAATCTAGTAGTTTGTTTAAATTTTACTCAGAAATAAAAATACTCCAAAAGAAAAAAAATGACTAAGTTTTCTCATTCATAAAGATTTACCTAATTGCTTTCATTTTCCAGGTAAATGTTAACTTGTTAATCATAGATATAACGTTGAATATTGCTAATTGCCATCCATAACAAAAACGGATGATGGAATCTAAATGGTGTCAACGTAAACATGATATCATCAGGGAGGAAGGTTAGTTTACGTTTTTGTTGGTGTTTTCATTTGTATACTCAAATCCACCCTGAAACTCCGATCATTGAGCTGAAATAAAACAGGAATGGCGTTATTTTATGTCTATTTGCATAAATCCAGTCATTTAATAAATTATTAATCAAAAAGTAATAGAGGTACATGTCATTATTTTTTATTTAGAGGATACCTAATTGACGACCAACGACTTCAATTGTTTTACATTTCTAGTCAAGGTCATGTGTTGAGAAGTGACAATCGGGAGGGATTTTGTGCACCTTTTCAAACTTACTAAAGGGGTTCTGTCCGCGATGGCAAATCTGAGTGTAGGACAAAATCTCCCTCGAAAGAAATCCCCCTATACCCCCCCCACCCCCCGACTGAATTTTCATAGGTGGACGAACCCCTCGCCCCTGTTTTATTAGCAAACCAACTGTTACAGTTTTTTATTGCGTTATTTAGTAGTTATAAGTAATGGAGAAATGTTGTCAATTTATCGCAAATCTTTATTATTTAGCATAATAGAGATAACATTTCAAATGAAGCTAACTGCAACATTTTAAATAAACACTAAATAAACCATTTACTGGTGCAAGTAAATCATACTGTTTAATGAGAGTACACCAAATTGATTGTGTAGTTTATTATACAAATGAAAATAATAAATATAACAAATGTTTTGATTATAAATATATACATTATAATTATATTACATTGAGGTTAATAAATATAATGAGGGGGATTTTGTTCACCATGAAAAATTCGGGGGTGGGGGATTCTGTCGATGTGTGTGTGTGTGTGTGTGGTGGGGTAGGGGTGGAGGGTGGTGGGGGTGCGTTATCCGTATACCGGCAAATCTATGTGAGGGATTTTGTCCATCAATGCTTAAATTAACGAAAGGGATTTTGTCCGGGGAGATTTTGTCGTACACTTGTTGTATCGGGGTATGCTTTTCATGGCTAATTGCAGAGAAACAACATAGTAATAATACTGGTTTTGGTTATCTACACTATACAAATGTGCTATCTCATCAACATAAAATCCTAACACCAACACAATTTTATATTGCTCTTGTAAGTTTTAACCATTTTAATGCAAATTGTGACGATTATAGGCCAAAGTTTCATATTTTCTCAAATATCAAGTAATGAAATGGCTTAACACGTTTGTCAGTCTTTAGTATGAATAATATTCTCATAGTAAGTAAATAAAATACATGAATTTACACCAGTGGTGAGCAATTAATAACGAAGTGTGAGCTTTATTTAGATCTATCCTCGGCGGTGGCGCCAGCTAGGCGCCAGCCCGTGATTTTATGCTGAAGGCTGGCGGAGTGAGCTGGCTGGGCCGTTCTATACTGGGGAGACTGTACTAGTTTACCTGTCTAAACATCTGGCCTCTCTCTATCTCTACCACGATGTCTCCCTTTCTGTCTCTCAGATATTTACTTCTCGCCGCCACGATCTGTCCCTCAGTTCATTCTGTCTTTGTTTTACCTTCACCACAACTATCTTATGGGCCACTCTTCTCTTACAACCTCGTAACCCCCTGCTCTCTCCCTTTCTCTTTCTCTCTCTCCTCTCTTTCTCTCTCTCTCTCTCTCTCTCTTATCTACTATCATTCTTCTCTATATTCCTTCCTTATCTACTACACTTCTGTCTTACGTTCTTCCCATCCCATATAACTCCCACCATATCCGTCTTCATTTTTCTTTCTATTCCTCTATATTTCAGAAGTTTATATCAAGCTTTTGTATAGTAAAAACATCATTATATCCATGCAACTTAAAGTGAAGATTGAACAAGTGGGTTCTAAGCCGATAACACTCGTCTCAAACATTTTGGCATAAAGATCGCATTAAGCAAGTGGAAATATAGGCCTGGTTGCTTCCTGTGCCGTTTGCTGTAGCTATATTCACCAGAAGGTCGAAGACCCGTATAGGGTCCGGTATGACGACAACATGTGTGTTCCAGCTGGCACCATGCTGTTCTGCCACCCCATAAAAGTGCCAGCAAACCATTGTTACACATTTGCCAAGATATATACTTAATTAATACCAGTAATTTACATAACAAGCACACTCAACAAGCTGATATTGGAATTAGGTCGTTGCTCAGGCTGAATTTATTTTGGAGGCTAATAAAGCATGATGGGTTGAAGCATAATTATAAGTCTTCAATTATTCAAATAACTTTGCGCCACATGTTTTTTCATGTCAGAATACAAAATACTTCTGTAAACTCAAACGTACACTGTAGCATTATAATTATTAATGTATCGCAAATGTGTACGGAAATGACCGAATGGACTTAGGTTCCTGACACTAGGATGAGTGTTAAAGAAACGATGATTTACTCTCAGATTTACGATGCCAGTCATATTCTATTTTAAAGTGCAATTGTGTTTATGATTTATCGAAAAATCTGTACGGACGATTGCGGAAGTGTACGGAAATGTCCGAACGAACTAATATTGTATCTGACGGTGGCAGTATGGGGTCTGTACGCTATATCGATCTTTATGACAGTATTGGCCGCAGCAGTAGCAGCTGCTTGTTGGGGGTGATCATTAATTGCGCCTGATTCTGAGAATACAAACGTGTCCCTAATTACCAGCGTTCGTTTCACAGATGGCGCCGGTCAGGAGATCAATTGCCTAATCGTTGATTAATTGGTTGTCATGCGCGACCAGAAGCTGCGGAGTGCTTCGGAACCGCTCCCGGGAGAATCCGGTCTGCTACAAACTCGCCCCAGGTGTGCCTCGATCCAATGTTGCATTATTGTCAGGAACTTTTGTTAGAAAAATATGTTGTTGCAATATGGATACATGTATGAGGAATTACAATTACGATAGGAAGAACTTGAGGGGAATAAGGTATTGGCAGATATACAATGTGTATTTACTTGAGAGAGAAAAACAACTGGGGGAATGAGACTATTAAGAATGATGATGATGATGATGATGATGATGATGATGATGATGATGATGATGATGATGATGATGATGATGATGATGGCATTACCAGAATGCCCGACACATTGATGTACGTGAGGGAGACCACCTGTGCGGGCTATCTTTCTGACCCAGCAGGTCCGATAGCGGGAAGTACACACGACAAAATAAATGCGTATCGTCCACTCCCATACTGTGTTTGCAGCTGCCAAGTGCGGATCGAAGACTGGGCACAGCGTAATAACATGATGATCATGTTAACTTGACGTTTTAGATGCCGATCGGTGACAGAGTTGTTTCGATTGTAATACTTGCTTTAGATCATTGCAGTGAATTCCGATGGACATATTTCTTATTTAATTCAAATACAGCTAGTTATATCATTGCAGATGTCCACAAACTGAAGTTCAGCGTTGTTTGATATGGATCTCTCGGGGAGCGAGTGGGGCTGAAGACAATCCTTCGTTGTGTCCTATTATTTTATTACCTTGCTATTTAAACAATAGCAGTCAGAGAAGTTACAAATCGGCGACTCTACCACTAAGCCACTGGCGCTCACTGAAATGATTCCATCGAAGTTAATCACAAATAATGTTTCAGCTCTAAGTATTTTTTGAATTACGACAACATGCTGCAAAAAACGCCAAGAAGTAACCGTGAACGTATTATGAGTTGTTTCCATGTAACATCGCACACAGATGCAGTGTATTAAGGGTACATTTTTTCTCTTTGTACTGGAAATACCCTATTAAACAATAGAGCCAACAAACGCCGAGATGCTCTTAAAATATGTGCGTTTACCATTGCAAGTCTGTTCTGTAATGCTCACCACTTGTTTTCTGCTTTTTATCATATTTTCCGCACATAATCTGATGGGCCTTACGGTGCTGTTTGTCATAATGGAGGTAAATTAGCTGTTGAAGTATCAAGAGAAGCACACCTGTTCTCGAAGCTGTAAGCGGCCCAGGTAGGTTGCAGGGTACGAACATTCTTGGGCCGACTTCCCTGGATACGTGCCCGCCCACCGTTCGTTTGGTACTGTTGCCAAGATTATTACAATAAGTCATAATTTCTATGGAGAGGAGGCTGTATTACTCCAAGGGAAACGTGATGAATTTGCAAACGATTCCTTTAATTACGAACATGTGAATCAAAGCAACTTAATGGCGACGCCATTGTTAATTACATTCTGTTTCCTAAATACTATAATATGTTTGCTGGATGCCTGGCTGTGTTACAATTCTTTACGTTTCTATTATTGCCTTACGTGATTTGGCGAAAAATTGGAAAGCTTCCGTTTTCGTCGCCAGAAAAGTATGATAAAATACACATCATTTGTACATGTTGTAGATGATTATAGGAATAGTGCCTAACGTACATACCAGTTCTATGTCTAGTACGACATTTCTACGCTTACTGACGTGAAACCATTTTCCATACAGACCAAATTTAAACGGTGTCCATAAGTCAAGGACTTCCTAATTCCAGGAATGGTATGTGATGTTTTTGAAAGGCAAATACATGTAGTTTATAATCTTAAAGTGGTCATACTTGATACTATCGCCCTGTTGGCTCGAACCTCAAGCATGGTAGTGACTGCTGACTTGCAAAACGCCAGTGAATATGTCGTTTCTACCATTTTATTCCAAGTACTAACATGGACTGTACACTGTGCTCACATTCTGCGTTGAAGACAATCACTATTCACCATATTTGTTGTTGTTGCGAAACTCAAACCTGATGGCGTCTATGCGATCTGGAGCACACCTGTATTCAGAATACTTATTGTTCTTATTATATTGTTGATGAAATAACGGTGTTCCGTAATATAGAGATTCTCAGCACATAGAATGATTACGGCATACCATGTGCTATGCGGTCTAATAAAAGACAGCGACAATTAAACTAGAATTTCTGCTTGTATCTGGTTTTATCGGTGCCAGGGAGAGAAGCATGTCGGCGAGGTGGGGCATCGCCTTTCTGATGGCAGCCTTTGACAACAAGTCCTCTTGCGAACGATCGATTAGACCCATGACCCAGGAGTTGATTATTGAATTTGCGCAAGTAACATTGTTTCACCACCTGGCAGCCTGGCTTAACTTCGATGGCCGCCGGGGGAGGATTGCCCCGCCGTATCTCGGATATTGATTAGCTCCCTCCCAACATCACCACAGCATCAGCGTCATCATGAGCCAGGCAGCAAGAAGCCTGGCGGTTATGTCGTGCGCAATACAATTATCCTCTCGCAAAGCATCGGCACCATCAGTTTGAAATTTAATCTAGAGAAAATCATGTTAGCGCCAATAGCCATACTGCTCTGAGCTCACTGATTGCGACAGTACAAAGGTGATTGTTCAACAGGTTCTAGCGTCAAGGGATTCGTAGAAATCTAGGCTCCTTTTAGCGAATGGCATTCTGCTACAAGTGCCTCATTTTGAAACACTTGACATAGCGGAGCTCTCAAAAGTGTATATCCGCTGTAATAAGCCGCTATTGAAGCTTCACAATACAGGGACACCGTGAAATACAAAACAAAAATTGTCGTCATTTGAAAGCCCCCATAATTCAATGATGTAGTCAAATGATACAATGTGGAGAAAAAGAAACATTATTCCTTAATGTTAGCTATCCGTGTCGCATGTATGTAGGTTCCCGGCTTAAGCCCCAGATACAATGTTATAGAACACCTGGAGAATATTCAATCAACGATATTTGAGCTGTTGTGACTTTATTGCTACATACAAAGCTATCTTTAATTGTCTCCAAATTTAAACAGTGCAACATAATAAATACATGTGATATACAATAAAGGATATGCAAAAATACACGGGATAAACATATCCTAGGAAGATCAAAACAAATCAGCATGATATTGATACTCTCTATGGTTAAACAGAAAAAATACTGAAATCTCATTGCGTGAAACTAGCACGTTTAAGCATTATTTTCTGTCTCAAACTTGTACTCATGGATACAGCCGTAGTCGTAAAGAATCTTAATTATTGTTTCTTAATTAGACGAAAAAATTACCTTAAATTTTGAAAAATGCTAAGGTTATGTCTGCAGTTAAATTTGTATATAAATGAAACAGAGAAAATAGTTTTAGATTAAAAAAATCTAAGTTTAAGTAAGATTAATAAAAACGATTCTTCATTATTGCGACCCCTTGTCTGTCTTTTGTACCAATACCGTTTTTGTTAACTTTTTATCTAAATTTCTTTCTCTGCGACACACAACCATGTTGGCTTTAGTAGAAAAAGGAAATATGTCTGTATGCGTTGGTCTCCAAAGAGACGTGTAAGGATTGTGTTGTGCTGAGATGCACAAACATGTACTTGTTTTTGTTCTAAGTTTGCCTTATTGATGCAACATCTGCAGCCTTACTTATTATCAATGGTGTCGCATTTATCTGACTGTTAGAGGAAGATTTCATTATTAAACAGGAGTTCAAACAGTATTTTGATTGACACTCCTGTGCAGCTTGCAAAGTGCAATACCAGCTAGGTAGTAATTAAACAATTATGTATCCATTCATTCACGTATTACAGAAACTTTTATTCTGTGAGCGTTCGTGATCTAGTGATTAAGACGTTGGACTCCGGATCGGAGGGTCCCGGATTCGAACTCCGAAACTGACCACGTGATGTTAGTCCTTGTGCAAGACTATTTACTGCACATTGCTCCAGGTATTCAGTACCTGAGTACTGGTTCTACCCATGAAGTGGACAGTCGAGAGGGATTAATATAAGTTAAAAGAACTTGTTTCCCAATCGACTATAAATAAATAGGTTTAAACTAAACTTTTATTCTGTAAATCAAGAATTGATTGGTCTTGGGAAAATAGAGGGAATGGACAAGAACCACACCATTACAGTATTTCTGTCAATTTATATCAAGACATGTTTTCCTTCGCATGAACGGGTAAGCTAAATTTAGATTTAGCTTTTATCATTTATAACTGTTATATGGTAAAGTTTAAGATTATGTCTAAAGAGAATGACGAATGACGAATAACGAATTAAAAATAACGAACGAATAAATAAAAGGTTAATTGACAACGATTTGAGAATGAGAAACAAAACATGTGTTTTCATAGTTTCCAAGCATAACAGCCACCATGTTTCAAGCTTATAATGAACAAATAAAAAAAACATCATAAATGTGATGGATGCACAAGTAAACTGCGCACGCAACTTCAAAATTGTCAAACAATATTCACTGCTAAGAGTAACGTAAGAGAATCTTAAAAGAAGAGAAGTGGGAAAATGAAAAACCTACTGAAGAATTTATCTTAAAATTTCACATTTCCTACATCAAACTTTCTACTGTATTTTTCATTAAAAACATAATCTTATGAAACAAGAAATAGAATTTGGGTATTAACGGCTATATTAGTCAGTCGAACTAGGTATTTGCTGCTAAAACCTCTTAATTAAGAAAACAAACGTAGAATTTTTTAAAAATAAACTGTACCTCCTTATATTTACATTTCAAGAAAAAAAATAGAAACAGGTTTAAGTATAATTTACTACATGTCGTGAAACAGATGACAAATGTATGTTGCATGGAAACGACAACTATATTTTATTCGACAAAAACTAGTAAAACAACGAGGGCGGGCTATACATGTCCGACATTGGCAGTGCGACTCACCCCACTAGCGCTCGCTGTATTGTGATACTGATCGCTGTAAAGATTAGTCAATAAATAGTGGGATACGCGAACCGTTCGTTCAAGCCATCTGGCAACAGACAGTGTGGCGAGAGCGCTAATGTAAACACGTTCTCGCTCAACTCGTATAATATCACTGTCGAACGGGGCCTATCGTTCAGTAGTGAGAGAGCACAGACACACTGTACTTGTACTGTACAACAGGTAGTCTCAGTGGTCGTGAATGACTCTACAGATCCGATCTGCTGTTTCAGTGTAATTACTCGCTTGTGTTTTTTTTTATCTGGCGCTTGGTGCCATTAGACATTGGACAGCAATGGATGTACCGATTGGTTTCAGACGTGTTCGGCCGTCGGCGATGGATGTAATGGTGAAATCTCCGACAGAATTAAAATCCGTGCATTATCATAGACAGCATTCTGAATCGGATTATAGTGCATTATCAGACACTCCACGGAAAAACAAGCGGAAGTTAAGTGAGCCTAAAAGACGCACCACAGACTTCAGTATTAAGCGACTGTGTCCCGACAGTCCCGGCAGTGCGTGCTCCGAAAGTGGTCGAAGTGACGAGAGCACGTCGGAGCCGGCGGAACGTGTGCATGACGATTCCGGGGATATCTCATCGGATACTGGCGGAAGTCCTGTAGGACCGTGCGGCGGTGATAAAGACTCAGTCCCGCTACCTCTCAGACCACCTTTTGTGTTTCCGGACATGCGGCAGCATCCGTACTTTATCCCTCAATTTTATTACAATCGTTTTCATACTGGTTTTCCCGTCAGTGAACATCACTTGCCGTTGGTGGCCGGATTGAACCCGGCACATATTCCCGTCGGATTGCATCCGGATGTTCAGTCTAGTTCCCTGTCTCATCAACTTCTCCGGCCGCCGACCGCGTCGTCGGCAAAATCAGACGTGTCTCATACGCCGGCAACACCGGCATCTTGTAGTAGTGCTAGTTCTGGTAATAAAACTAAAAAGGAACGTAAAGTGCAGCAAATCGAACCAAGTGAGGATAATGATTTCTCAAAAGACAATGATAATGACGAGTCTTCGGACAGTGGGAAAGACAGTAAGAAAATGTGTCGGAAGAACTATAAAAATATGACAAGGGAACGTAGGGTTGAGGCCAATGCTCGGGAGCGATCAAGAGTACATACAATAAGTGCAGCTTTTGACGGTCTCCGGAAGGCAGTTCCGTCATATTCGTATAACCAAAAACTGTCCAAGCTGGCCATTCTGCGGATAGCGTGTTCTTACATCAATGCATTATCTAAATTGACAGAACAGGATGAAGATGACGAGGTACCTACGCCACACTCGTTTACAGACACTTTTGCGGAGTGTGTGGACAATTGTACACGGACAATTCAGACTGAGGGCAAGGCCCGTCGGCGACATTAGGACGTCGTCCACTGACGGGTGCTGATCTCTGGTTGCATTAATTATGAAGTCTATAGATCATATATCTCTGGTGTTCCCAAATACTCAGGAGCCCATTCTGTGGCAATCAATAATTCTCGAGAATTGAACCGATGTTTGTCAATTTGATTATTGCCCGCTATAGCTCCCTCCTGACTACTGATTATATTGGATTTTCTGTGATAAACAATAATATGACACGTTGCGCAGATCGCTCTGTGGTCTTACAGCGAGGGCCGGAACATCTGGCGCGCTGTGGTGTCGACCGTAGCCCGATAAATCCACCGGCGCCGTGATGTCTACGGATTAAAATTGATTATTACCGACTTGAAACCTGGTGAAATAAACTTCGTAATCGATGGGGTTATGTGCAATAAACAATTTTCTGCTGCGTGTGTAAATGACAAAGTTGTTGTAATTGATTTAACTTGAACATTCTGAACTTTACAACCACCTATATGGACTACACACATGCTATATTCTACTTGTACCTTTCCTTTTTATTTTTTCTAACATGTGGTAGCAGATCTCTATTCTATATTGATTACACTTGAATATAAATACATGTAAAGAATTGTTTTATGCTTACTGTCAGCGAATATTTCAGAGATGTGACTTTAAATTTTCGTTTCAGAAAGACCCTGTTTTATGTGATTATTGTAAACTGTCTATATATTTGACAAAAAAGTTTCTTTTTTTGTAACTGATTGTAAACAACAGTCTATGTTAAATTATATTACCTCTTTGATAAAGTGCTATATACATGTCGCCGACAGTGCTATTGAGATTTTTTAAATTTATAACTTATTCGCTTTTTATTAATAAATTAGTTTTCGAAGTGGGCTATAATCAACATTTTGAAATACCATGTTAGTTTCTAGAGTAACAAAGAACCATTTTAGACAGACTAACCTAAACTGTATAATGATTTACGAAAAGTCATTTTTTAAGGTGCATCCATTTTATCGGGTTTTATAACTTTCCTCCTAATACTGAGACGATCTGCAAACTAGTTTAGTCGTCTGCACCTTTCTAACAAAGACAAGAAAAAGAAAACAAACTTACATCTGCATTTTTTTCCACGATAAACCCCCTTTATTGCATAGAGATTGGATACATATTTTTTATATTGTTAAAGTCTCGTTCTCTTCTGTGCTGTTGTAATGTTATCTCTGCCTGCTGTGCAGGAATTGATCAAGCTGTGGCATAATGTGCATATCCGGATTAGTGAGCCCTTCACTGGAGCTGTCTGACCGGGATCTACACTATCTACTGTCCTGTCTCAGACAATACGTATTGTAATATATATACATGAAATCGTTGGCAAATAGCTTAGACTTAATATGATTACATGATCAGAGTTCAACAAAATATCACAGAACTGCTTTAGTTTTACTGTCTAGAAATGCTAGACCATAAGGCGCCTATAATGGGGGGCTGCTTATAGTCAGGTATAGTTGTTTCTGCGACTGAGCCTTCCCGCCTGTCAGCAGGGGAGTGCTCCGCAACAACACCGCCAGATGTTTGGGCGCCATCTTGTTTCAGACTGGTATTTTACAACAGCATGGCACAGAAGAGATCTTGACTCCCCGCCAAACTGCATTGACTTTGCCAATAGGGCGATGAAATTCAGCATGCTACGTAAATGAAGACGAGAAGTCTCGTAGTTGCAGAAATAAATTAATGTTAACTGTAGTATAATTATATTTCTTAATAAACTGATATGTTTATAATTTTCTACTTTGACATCATTAACTTTTTTTCTGTATTTTGCAAAGAGTTTAACAAATATTTCGAGTGGGTATATTCTGATGATTTGCATCTTAACAGATATTTAACAGATTTGATATTGTTATTTTATGCAACTGGAACAGATTTGTTTTTCATATGCGCACTTAAAATTTGTGTTACAATTCAATAATATATTTCGGGTCTTTGTATTATATTTCACAATTTCCGTTATAATGTCAATGCCTTTTAGCTGATACCGCACCCTTACCAGAAATGGTATGTTCGATACGTATCTTATTGCTAATATATAACTGACTAGTTAAAATATCGTCGGCCAAAGTCAAAATACCTCGCAACTTCCATATAACCGTCAAGTTACTACAGATGGAAAAAATAAACTGCGAGCACTATCCGGAATTAATCTGAAAAGCCACTTTCCATGGATCATACCAGATTTGCTCCCGTTTCCTTTTTTAGGAACACTAATGTGTAGTGCTGGTCTCATTATGTGACAATTTAGTCAGAATCTCTGTGGATGTTATTGTAATATCACGACTTTCTTTCATGAAGTGACACATTACAAAGAAATATATCAGAAATAATTATCAGAACCAATCTTGTTCCTAGCCATTAATTAGGGACTATGTACGATGTTGAACTCACTGAGTCAGCTATGTGTAAGACGTTTCTTGGAGTTTCCTCTTTTAATTCTATCTCGTGTCATCCAGATTTGGTGTATGTGACGTTTCAGTCACGTGCCGCTTAACAACTGGTCGTTATTGTCAACTGTTCTGAAAGTGATATGAACTGATAGGAGTGGAGAGAATAGAATACATTTTATTGTTGTTTTCATGTTTTCCATTATTCGTTCGATTCTTGTTGAATGCTTTATGTACTGTGTTTTAACTAAGAACAGTTTCTGTTTCAAATGTTGCTAGTTTACAAATAATAAAATTATATGAAATATAATAAAAACGTTGTTTCTTGTTTATTTGGCCACTTACATAGTTTTTGCCTTATAATTTTAATTGATTAATCAGGAAAGAAAAAAGAAATGGTGACAAACAAACAAGGCATTTACTACTGAAAATAAAAACAACCTTCAATTATCTTAAAACTGTTTAATGAAATGGGGATAATGTTGAACGCAGTTGTTATTATAAGAGGGTCTCGTATTCAGGCGCTATGACGTGACAGGATAACGGATAACACATCTAGAATTTTATCTGTCGTAATTGGTTAATTGAATTGAATTAACCGCAAGTAATAAAAGATTTGTTGATTTCATCCACATGTTTTCCAAATCGTGGTAAAACCAACTGTATACGAAATGTTTAATTAACATGTGCGTCAACAGTTTTTTATTTGACTTCATATAAACAGACTATATATTCAAAACTGAACACAGAATTTCAACAAAAGGTAAAATTATCTTATTTACTGTAATACGGAAAATGTAACTTATACCGTTAACTGTAGTTGAGCTTTTCTTTCATATCGCGATTTATATTATAAAGAGTCTTCATAAATACAAATCTATTTGAATAAATGCATAAGTTTACGAAATTGCCCAAGAATGACTCATTCTAAGGACAGATATGCACTGAGAAGAGATGCATTGAATATATTTACTAACTCCTTAATAAACAGTTAACAAGTGGTTTCTTTTTCTGTGTTGAAGTGGAATTCCAAAGCAGAGCAATGAAGAAAAAGGGGTTAAAATTTTGAAGGAAAAAAATCGCTCGTTGCTCGTAACTCCTCGTTGGCAATTGCAGAAGACGGCGTGCGGCGGATCCAATACGGTGCATGGCCCCCCTTTAATCTAATGGGGGAATGAATTTATTCACAGGTGAAAGGTGGGAGTAGCGTAGTACACTTGATGGCTAACAATGCGTGACACGGCGCCACACAGGCGCCAGCCCGGTAAGACAGGTGTTTACCTATCGCCCTGTACAAGACACGTTATCCCCTTGCCTGCTGCATTGGGTTAACAATACGTCGTTGCTGATAGCTTCATGCCGAAGTAACATTGCGCAAAGACTTAGAAGCAAATAGTGAAGACCCGGATCCGAACTGTCACAGCTGAATCTGGTTTATCTGGACCTGAATTTAAGCCTTATAATCAATAATTCTTGAACTTAACAGAATGGGAGTTAACGGCCCGACGCTTATTCCGACTCTGCTCGATACCGCACAACAATCCAAGCCAGCATGAAGAGCGAAATACCTCAGGAGAGAAAAACAAAACAAAAATAAACTTTTGTTCAACAGTCTGGTTTTAACACTTAATATACAAACATGTAACCACACAAAGTCCCGGCTAAAAGCGAGAGACCAATTCGACGGGAATTTCAAAGAATAATCAGATAGTTTTTTTTCAAGAGATAAATATTTGGAACTTTGTAGGGTGTGTGTGTGTGTTTTTTAGTTTAAAAACTCGTCGGAACGTTAAAGACTTACTTCAAGAAACTTCGAAAGTGTATTTTTCACACGATTACTATCAAAACTGTTTTATGCAATGCAATATAACATTTACTTTAGTTCCCTTTTTTACTGTTGCCAAAATTCACGGAAACAATACTTACACTAGCACATATATCCTATTTTTTCAGCATATAAATATCATGATAAATGTTCATACTTACAATACGGTTACAAAGATATTTATGTCTTTTAATGAATTACAATTTCATTATTGAGCTTTTATCACTCAAACTGTACAACCGCGAATAAATATATATAAACAAGTTAACCGCGACATTCCATTTCAAAAGGATACAACATTAAGTATAAAAAGGGAACAAAAAATGCCCTAAATAAAACAGTTGAGACGGGGCCTGTAGTTTTGAATTATCATATTCATTAAAGACTGGCGCCAGCCACTCAGCCAAGCATTGCGAGTATAACCACGACGAAACATCAGCCAGAGTATACAACTAGCCCTCTCTGCTTGTGTTACATTTCGACAGATGTTTCATTGTTAGCTCAGATTTATTTAGGGAAATATTATGTGTTTCTTACGTCTGAAACTGATAAAGCTGCAAACAGCTAAATAACATGTGAACAATAAAAATATCTTCGCCTACATTGTCGTATTCCGAGGTCCGCCAGTTATTTTTGCTACATCGATTAGAACTGTGTTACACCAGCGTCTAACTGGCAGCAGATTCATTAATGTGTAAGATTATAGAACGTGGCATCTGAGGTTGAACTGTGTTATCAACTTTTTTTTTTCTTAACCTTTATTTATCTAACTGTAAACAAGTGCGCACCGATGACTCTATTTGTAGTCGAGGAAGAAGAGGAGGACTGGGAAGAAGATTAAAAAGATGTGTAAGAAGAATAAAAAGTAGAAGCACAACAAGAAGTGAAAATAGTAAAAAGAAGGGTGACAAGAAGTATAGGAAGAAATGGAAGAAGATATAATATGAAGAAGAAAAGGGAAAAGAAGAAGAAGAAGAAGAAGAAGAAGAAGAAGAGGAAGAGGAAAGGGAAGGGGGGAAGGGGATGATGATTAAGAAAAGGAGGAATCATTGAATTATGACCTCTAACCTATTATCAAGCGTGATGTTAACATACGCAATTCTACATGTTTTATATAATAAATTTAGGTTTTAAAGTCCATTTATGCATTTTCAACGGTTGGAGAGAAAATAGTTTTTTTTACCCCCACTAAATCTTCTCAGAGAATTGTGGCGCTAATCGAATTAATGTCGCCACATAGGGGTTATCTAAGATCAACGATGAAGGTAGAATATCACCGCATATCGCGTCACGTGATCGCTAACGCTAAACACCTGTTACTCGCCTCTACATTCTCGCGACTGAATGGCGCCTGCAATATTTACATACGTACAGTATTTACGCCTCTGTCAGATAGGCCCAGCTCGTTGCAGTTTTCTCACTTGCATTTGTTTGCCCAGTGGTTGTGTACCGAGGTGAAACTTAGTGGTTACTAACCACACCATATGTACTATCAGAAAATAAAAATAGTGTATAGTGTTATAGCCCATATAGAAAATTGGTCATGATGAAATATTTATACATGTTTGTTTTGTTTGTTTTTGTTACATCACACCGACACAAATATGGTCGTATTGGCGACGTCTAGCTAATTATTAGTGGAGGAAGACCCCAGACCCATATCTGGGTAGAACCACTGGCGCAATGCAACTTAGCTGGAAAACCATAACATGAAAGTTCTCGGCCCGACCCGGACTCGAACCCACGCGGCGTGGGGCTATGGAGTTACAAATCAGCGACTATCTGTACAGATACCTCAAGTTAAAATTGTTCACCTATTAGGTGCATACGGTGCAAGGCTATTATTATCTTTGAGTTTGTTGATGTTATTTGAAGTTTTCATAATATGTACAATAATAATTTACACTTCAATCTATCTCTTTGCTGTCGTTTTAAATTAAATGAACTATTAAGTAATCGAATACATTTTTATTGTTGACAACGGTTTGGAAACTGTAAATTAGAATAATACCATTTGAAAGAAGAGCATTTCATACTTATGGACACACACACACACGTTTAAAAATCGTATTTAGGTGGATTTACAAATGTCGTTTAGAAGTTACATATTTCGAATATCCAAAAAAAAAAAAAAAAAAAAACTACAAAAAAAAACACAAAAAAACACACACACAAGAACTTGCGCTAAACATTCTAACGTGTTTATCATTTAAGTACCTTAACAAGATTTTTTTCGGAAGGTTTTCAATGTAAAAATTATTCCAAGCATGTCATTCTGTGACATATTTTTTATGTATGTGTTTAAACCAGAATATTGTTCGGTAGTTTCCGTATTAGTCCGGAAGCCGAATCGGATAATAACGAGAGGTACCGGGGGTTTAACTTGACTGCATCACAAGTTGCAACATATTTCCGTGTTATGTTGGTAATTTGTTCAAAGTAATGCCGACGTAGATTGGTCGTGATGTTAATTGTGTCATTAATTTCACCACATTGAATACGTTAAAATTAAATAGCTATAAAAGCAATCTACATACTTTATCAATGCGCCAATAAAGCTCAAGTGTTTTTACGAATTAGAGATTAAAGTGAGCTGTTTTCATGGTCTTCTGTTGCCATTGCCGTTGTTTTCTGAAAGTTTTTTTATGGTATCTTCGATTCCAATTTTATGCCACGGTGTTTAATAGCTATATATATATATATATATATATATATATATATAAAAATTATATTAGGCTATATATACTTTCTATAGCATCATCATGGTAACTAGTAACGTTTCGTAAATAAATATACTATTTAATATAATTTAGGTTGTATGTTTGTTTGGTTCATGACACTGTCATATTATCTAGTATATAGCTTTTTGTAGGAAAATAAAAACGTGCAAGCAATGTTTACCTGTCATAATTAAAACCTGAAAGGAAAGAAAATGTCACATTGTGCACATTTCTATTAACAAAAACAATATGTATGTAATGGAAAAGAAAAAAAATAATGAGAATGGAGAAATAACTTGAAGCGGGAGTAAGATAAGTAGATTGGGGTGAACGAGAGGGATTCACTTTAAAAGAGAAAAAGACGGAAGTGAGACAGATGATATAAAAATAAAGACAGAGACCCATACTTTAAGCGAAGCATGTTTCAACGCGCCATTTTAATACACCTGCCTTAGCCTGTAATTACAGTGATATATCACGTTAAAATGACAGCGGATGGGTAAATAAGATTTGTCAAAAACTATCCTAACAATATTGAATAGACTCGCCAGACATCGTGGAACCAGGCCCGTGTCAAGTGAAGATGTGCCGCACAACATTGACCTGACCCTTATCCGGCTAAATGTTGACAATATCCTGTACGCATATTGTTAGTCATCTTCTTATATCTTCATGCTATTGCTTACTAATGGAACCTCAGCAGCATGTAATGCAGATCCTAATTCGACAGTAATAGGCTGATCTGGAACGATACTATTTGCGCATCCCTGCTCAATTCTTTATTAGCGGGTTAGGCGTTAACTACAATGTGAATGGGGATAAAAAAAAGCGAACACGTTTAAAGTAGTTGACAGTTTACCCAAATGCTTTTAATTGGCCAGGTTTTGCACGTCGTGTGGTCGTATGTTCTTGTTTAAAACTTATGAAGGTCTAAGTATTTGAGAGACTGAGAAAATGTTCATGTGACTATATAAACATATCTCTGCCGTTAAGTGTGAATATATCATATAGCATGTTCTTTAATTTTTTATAATTATTAGCGTATTGGAAATAATTAATAATACATGTAATAATAAATAAGCGAGGTAGAGGAAAAAGATTATGCAGAGCACCGAAGTCATCGGAAGAAAATATACATAGCTGTCCACAGAGCATTAAACAAGAGAAATGTATTGACGGGGCAATTGAGTATATCGGGCTTGGTTTCCAACATGTCTATATGACTAGCAAGCTAAATATTTCGCACCGACATATTCATAAATAATTAAAACGACAGTCATTTTAGCATAAACATCTATCGGTAAATTTAATTGTACATTGGCACCGAGTTACGGGTGTCTCATGGGTTTCTGGAAATTCACAATGGGTGAAAAATTGAAAAAGCGCTTCTGCAGAACAATGTGTGTGGGAATAAATGCACTAAACCTACCTTTAATTTCACGGATTTGCATACAAATTACAACCGTACAGCCCATTTTGCTACGTCTTATATATTAAATAATACTAAAATAATAAATGTTTAATACAATTTGATGTACAAAGCAACATTTTAAATGTTAAAAATCCTTCAGAAATTTTTACGATTGCCAGCTTCTAATATCGAGCGTGCTGCATTGATTTTTGTTCAGTTACCCCTATGCTGTCTTAAATTAAACTATTACATGAGGAGTAATATTTGTAATCAGGTTATTATTGTTCGTGTTGCATTTCCGCATACAAACAGAGGAAAATATGAAGATAAAATGGTAAATAATATGTTTCTGTTGAATTTATTTCAAATATTGCAGAACTATTCAACAAGCCAGATCTTTTATCTTAGAAAGAAATTATTGCCCACTTTCACACTCTGTTACATTACACCATCGCCATTCTTAAACCATTCATAAATATAAGGTAGTGTCGCAAATCCACTGTGAAGACACTCGAAAAAAAAAGAAGAAGAAAATCGCATAAACAATAAATCTTTAGTGATAATTTAAACATTTATTACAATGTTCAATAAAGTTAAAGTTTAACATTTTCGGACAATGCATACGAAAACAAATTGAACTTATTTCCATGTCACTTTAAATATACAGGCCTTCCAGCTTCGGGTTATATAAATGATGCAAGCCCTTTGTCTGGGACATAATTCTTCTAATTTGACGATTAAAAAGTCACTTCCATAACCAGCAAAACCTGTTTATTTCACGTATTTACCAAACATTTTGCTATTTGGACTGGTTGGTTGAATCATCGATCTACCATCAGGCCCCAGTAATGTCAGTACATTGGACTGTCGCATGCATATGCCATGGTGTTACGGCAGTCATTGTACCTTGCGAACCCTCCGCTTTACATTTCTACGCTGCTTTCAACACCTCAAATGAGAAATAGATACTTCCCAACTACTAAAGGACCTTATACTTCTAATTATGGCTGTTTGAAATAAAAAAAAATCATTGTCTGATGATTGCAGAGGCCATTGGACCGCCAGACAATCTGGCCACGCTGGGGCTATCTGTTGATCTCGTGCCGATAAATGGACTCCGGATCACATACCCGTGCAACATGATCCGACGTAGCGCCTTCAAGTAAATATCATTTAACAAGCACTTTTCCCACTATTATATCCGCTATATGACAGAAATGTTTGTTTTTTTATCTGGGACTGTACCCCATCTTTACATTTTGCAACAAGTTTATTAGTTATAATTCGAGTATAACGACTCCAGTAAAGCAATCAAAGTACTTAAGCTTTCGTCTTGCACAACTATTCAAACTAATTATTTGTATAAATTAATCATTATTTTTCTCCTTGTTTTTGTCAAGTTAAATGTAACCGTGAAAACCTTTTAATCCATCTGAAGTAGTGCGCACTGTCAGGAGATATGATGTTTTATTCATTCGGGCTAAGGAATGGGGTGGGTGGGGTGGTGGTGGATCTCTTTTATAGCCGTAAATGCTGATGTTTGTACCGATAAAATACATGTATTGACTCATTTCATCTCTGAAACACATTTATAATTCCTAAAATATTTCTTAATGCTTGTTTTTTTTTAATTTGCACTTGCCTGCTTAATTATCGAAATCTGTGAGAACAATAGGGCGAGAAAATGACTATATTTTCCATTTAAAGGTGATATCCGACTGTTTTCCGCTATATCTAATACATGTAACAACATCTTATCCATGATCTGGAGAATGTTTGCACTATTGCTGCATTTACGTATATCTTTGTTTAAGTAAAGGCTCTTTATAAAGTTAACTTAATTGTAAGACTTTACAAATCTGAAAATATCGCTTAACATGTATTTTTGTCCAAATCTATTTATAAATACGATTGGTATTTTGGCTAAAAAAGATATCGACGTCAGTGCTGATAACTTGGATTTTTCATGTCAAATGATCTCAAATGTGAGTGGTCACGTGGTTTTCTTAGTTTAAAAATAGCTAGCTGTGCAGCGCGGCTCGTATAGGAAATACCTGTTTTCAATGACTAGTGGGGATTTATGCTCCGCTGTTCACACAGATCTAGGGCATCAATAAACAGCATTTTGGATGTCATTTTCAAGAAAGTGAAGACTTATTTTGTCATTTGAGAAAAGTATTTGCTTTAAACTTTCGGATACTACATTTAAACCAGTTAGTATGTGCTGCCAGTTTATGTTTGGTACAACTGCAGCCTGGGCCGAAAGTCTGCGTTGGTACTGGCTGCAACTTCCGTGACTGGTAGTCGCAGTCAATACTACCGAGGACTGCACGTTTGTGCTGTCTCTCTTAAAAATGAAGTAATAGTAGTATATCTAACCAAATATGAAATGTAAACTGATAAAAGAAAGTTTATAGGATTAATCAATCCTATATTGACTGCACCAATCGTTAAGTTTTCGTTGTGTATTCTTTTTCAATATTTCAATACATTAAGTTGCAAATTTGCACATACTGCACCACCTATATCTGATAGAGAGTGTAAATCCGCGGTTTATTTCGTCCGCCTGATGATTAGAAAATTATCACAGGTTTTGCGATTGATCCGAGAAATGATCGTCATGAAGACGGAATTGCTCGAGGAGTTGCGATTGCCAGGACAAAGGAACCAAGACTGACAACGGACCAACCAGTCATGACTAAGCCCTTATAAGCTGAACATAAGTAATGAACATTCAGGATCAAACCTGCGCTATCCAATCCCTCACGGGCCCTACTGTCTCCATTTTGCCCCACCAGACATGTCAACATTTTACTTAATATGTCACGCGATTTGTTCACCTCACCCACTCAATTCGGGCATTTAAACCTGAGACAAAGATGGTCATCATGGCGAATTGCTTATAACTATGTACCAGAAAAAAAATCAACGGAAATAATTAATTTTGTAATCATGAAGCTGTTTCACAAATGTCTTCTCTATTTAGTGTTTTTTGACTGAACTTCAACTTCCGCAAGATTTTGCGTGCGTTTGACACAAAACGAAACATGGCAAAAACAAGTACTAGTAAATGCTTTTACAGTGTTAACAGTTATTATTGGCGGCGATGATTTTTCTGTCTTCGCGTTGAAGGCGATGATGACTCAAAGGTCCTTGCGTAACAAACCTGTTAGCTGTTTGTGCGGGGCACTTAGTGTTTTATGTCTGTTTAAGATAACTTTTCACCTTCACACGCCCATGTATATAACTAGAAGGACCCATTTTACGTTCTACATTGGTCGAATATCAAACCAATCCGTTGACAAACAAAGCTGGTGATTGATCAAGCCATTGACTGACCAACCTGGAGACTTGCTGACCTGGTGATGGACCATCCTGGTCATTGACAAACCTGGTGCTGGACCAATGTGGTCATAGACCAACCTGGTGATAGACCTACCTGGTCATTGACCAACCAGGTGATAGATCAACCTGGAGATTGGACGACCTGGCGATTGACCAGCTTGGTTACTGACTATTCTGGAGATGGACCAATCTGGTCATTGACCAACCTGGTGATGGATCAGCCTGGAGACTGGCTGACCTGCTGATGGACCTACCTGGTCATTGACCAACCTGGTGATAGATCAACCAGGAGACTGGCCGGCCTGACGAGGGACCTACCTGGTCATTGACCAACCTGGTGATAGATCAACCAGGAGACTGGCCGGCCTGACGAAGGACCAACCTGGTCATTGACCTACCTGGTGATAGACCAACCTGAAGACAGGCCGACCTTGTGATTGACAAGCTTGATTACTGCCTAACCTGGAGATGGACCAGCCTGGTCATGGACCAACCTACCAACAGGTCGATGGACCAACTTGGTCTCGAATTAATAAACCTGATTAATAAACCAAAGTGTTTTACGGACCAACCTGGTTACTGACCTACCTGGTGGCCGACCAACTTGGTGCTGGGCAACTCTAGTCAGTGACAAACTTGATGGCTATCCAATCCGGCGACGGACAAACCTTGTCACTGACAAACATGGTCATGTACCAACCTGGGTACCGACTAACCGGTGACCGACCATCCGGGTGACTAACCAACCTGTTTACTGAAGAACCAGGCCTGTTACCAATCTGTTAAACGACCAACTTGGTGGCCGACCAGTGGAAAATAAAACTGTCTAACATCCAGTTCGACTGAGAGATATGATGAAAGAATTATCGAACGAATATGTTATTGCGTTTGTTCTGCACAAAATTATTCTGGCAACTAACATCTGTCTTTATGACAAAGATAAAGCTTACTTGTGCCATTGTGCACAGGGCGAGGTGCGATTTGTTTGGAAGCTGGGGCGACGTGCGTGAGGATATTGAGCGGCGTAGTCTCGTGGCGCCAGATGTTGTGAATTACTGGTGTCGCGTGTTGGATTCCAAGCAATCAGAAAATCGATTAACAAGCAGCTACAACATCAAAAGATAAAAAAAAGTTCTCTTCAGATCGCTGCGCGCCAAGAGCTGTGGCGATGTTTGAAAAACAATTCAATTGTTATCCACCACAATTTTTTGATACAATGTTGTCATTCGGACACCTTGAGCCGATCATGCGTACTGGTGTACAGTTGATGCAAAATCAATTACATCAAAGTATCGATATACACGAAAAGAACGGTAAAATATAATATAGAGGCAATGAATTAAATATAACACGTGCATGCTAAGAATTCTGTTATTCTTATTTCTAAGTAACATTTCTTGATACTGAGCTTAAATGGCACCTTTCTTTTCACGTCTTAAAAGAAGTATTTAGCATCAATAATTAGTTGAAACCTATTTATTTAAAGTCGATTGGGAAACAGGTTCTTTTAACTTATATAATCCCTCTCGACTGTCCACTTCCTGGGTAGAACCAGTACGCAGGTACTGAATACCTGGAGCAATGTGCTGTAAATAGTCTTGCTCAAGGACTAACATCACGTGGTCAGTTTCGGGATTCGAACCCGGGACCCTCCGATACGGAGTCCAACGTCTTAACCACTAGACCACTAACGCCCACAATAGCATAAAATAGATAAAAAGTGGAAAAATACTGTATGCATTTTGTCTTTTGAGATTGTTTTGTCGATTAATGAAAGTCGACACCATAACCTTTTTGCATGATGGTATTTAACTTTTTAAAATGTTAATTCTTCTTAGATATTCTGTAGCGTGGTGATTGTCGGCCCTTGTTTATTACCTTCCGTCGTTATGACCATAATTGTGTCGCTGTGGTATATATAATAAAATGAAACAGACATGACAGAAATAATGCTCAATTTAGTTCGGAGTATCATATGAAAGGACCATACTTGCAGCATATTTCACATCGAATGTATGACCATCTATTTCGTACTACTGATAACACATGGTTCATAAAGCTCGGCACCGATAAGATACTGCAACCATGCTCCTTGCAAGAGAGATGCAAGGCCAAGCCATTAGAGAAACAGCTGCGATGTCCCCGCAGACATTAATGTCGGCAAGTCGGGGAGGGAGGGGGGCGCTAATTCTTAACCTGTTATAAACACATTAAAGAGGCATATGTGAATAGTGAATGTACATATTGTCTGATCAGAGTCTACACTATTGCCTGATAAGTCTCAAAATTGTCTGGATGCCGATGCAAGAGTTGTAACAGTCAAGCATATAACTGAGAATTAAGTATGGCTTAATAACAATGTGTAGTAGACCCAGGATTAGCTTAATGGCGACTTAGCACTGAGATCCGTCTGATCCGGCTCTACGCTATTTGCTGCTAAAGCGCTATTAATATACACCGTTTCCTATGCGTTGAGATGTAGGCCTAACGGTAAAACATATAACTTAGAAGTTAGTATATATTTGTAACAAATAAAAGTGTCAGCGATAGATCAATGGCGGGAAACGACGAACTAGCCACTGGCTAATCAGCCCTACAGGTAACATATGGTACTTCCATGCTAGAATACAAGCCAGTCAGAGAGAGCTTTTATATTTCTATTGATTACCCTCAGGTGCAAAAAATCAAAATGGTCGCAAAGGGCGGCAAACACAATAATAGTGACTCTTGGAGGATGAAGCTGCACCTGGTTCGATAAAATATCAGCATCAGTGTGCTACAGTGGTAGCCCGACAGTGTACCCGGCAATTTTAATAAGCGCGATTTACCGTGAAACCCTTAACGTGCTGTATTTGTCGTTAAGCCAAATCTTAGTTATATGCCAACACCTACATGTGAACGTAAGAAGATGCATTCCTGGAGACAAAGCCGCAAAACCTGCAGATCCTGATCAGACAGCTCACCGATCAGGATCTGCACTTTCGGCATAAACCTTATTAAAACTTGCCAAGCTGGCTAAGAGCTAACAGATGGTGAACAATAAAATTGAAACAACAACAAAACAGAGGCGACAAAAATGCGATAGCAGTCTTTGTGATTCCATCTTAAATCATAATATCGATAATTGTCACGAGGTCCAATATAACCAGTGTGAACATATGGATCCAAATGATCAGCTTTCATAATTTCATTTAACTGTCAACGTGTATAAAGTTAAAAAACAACAACAAACATACCTCTTAAATATTGTCTGAAAATTGTTAATAAACCTTTTAGTAATGGACTGTTCGGCAAATTTAGTAATTTCAATATATTGATTATATAAAACATGTTTACAGAAAATGACTTTTTTTTTAGTTGGAATTTTAGATTGCATACGCTTCATTGTAAGTTTGACATTATATAAGTGTCTGGTTTAATCTAGTTTAGTCTAACAATAACAACAGCGACAATAAATTGATGACATTAACAGTATGAGTCATTCTAAATTATATCATATTTAGTAATTAACCATGCTAGTGCGTTATTACTTGTTTGTTTAATCTTAATTAATTGTTTGTTTCAGTTTAACATAAAGGTCATGATAACGAACAAACGAGAGAAAATTCTAGTGTCTTTAGTGATGTTATTCAGGATAGTCATTTGCGTCATGTACATCTAATCACATTCAAACCTAACAATAATATAATTAGAAAAAGTATTTTCTCTAGCTTCGTCAAGTCGCGAAAAGACTTTTCAAATAAAAGGAGCATTATTACATTATATGTATAATGAACCAATTAAGTACAACGTCAAATAAAAAGTGCAAGTTCAAGAACGGCAAAGCTGTACGTATAGTATACACTGGCAATGTGATTTGAAATCACGTTTTGATTAGCATGGACTCTTAAAGGGAGGCTTTTACTATTTTGAAACTGAAATACATATACAGTGTGTCTGTTTCATCTTGTAATGGTGAAGCCACAAGTCAAACTATTGCATCTTTCTTTTGCACTGCTACTTTCTAAGAATTAAATCTCATTATCCGTACCTTAAACTCGAAGTTACACAAGGATTTTCGTTATTAAATTTATTAGTTCTTATTCATGCAGTCTTCACTATAGATAACGAAAAATGATAATCGATTTAAAAGTGGTATTCAACAGATTGCCTATTATCTCAAAACCAATTAATTAAACCTTACCATTGAATTGCGGAATTGGGCATTATTTCGCTGTAAATGTTATTTTTTTCCAAATCTATAAATGAGCACGATGGGGAATTTCTGCAAGTCTGCAAAACATAGATATTGATGTCAGAGCGGATTGCCTTATGATATAACATAATCTCAAAAGTAAATAGTCACGTGTTTTTTCTTATTTTTTCTTATTTTTAAAATAGCTAATTTTGCAGCATGTCTCCAATATTAGCAATGACGACTGGGGTGTTAGTATTCACTATTTATAAAGATTGTCGGATAACCCCTTTAATGAAGATCTGCCCGTACCAAACGGCCTAACTACAGTGTTCCATATGTTGCATTGTTGTTGTTTTTATGTTGTTATCTTTATGTACTTGCTGATGAAGTAGTTTGACGTTATTTCAACACACTTTTTCTAGCATTCGTGCAGTAATGCTCTTCATTTGAATTACACACGAGTTACATGGTGTATGACAAAATCCACCCGGACTAAGTCCCTTCCGGTCATTTTGACATAGGTGAATTTTTTCCAAGATCGATAAAATCACCTCTTCCGCCTGTAAATTTTCAGAAATTACAAACTTAAGGAATACTGCCTTTAAAATTATAAGGCAAGCAAATATGTTATATTAAATAAAATATTAATTTTAATGACGCTATTAGATTCCGTATCGTACTTCATACTTTCATTGCGGTTAATTTATTGTGTGATGACAAAGTAGAGACTTCGTTACATATTTAATGAAATGACAGTAGTCGCTCCTTTATGTGTTTTTGTAGTTATTGTTGTATTTTACTGCAAATTGATTGTCTTTAAACGAGGCCTTGACATGTAAAAGAATTCTAAATAATTCAAGCTTGGCCTTATTTTTTATTCTGTAGAATGACTCACAAAAACAACAAAAACAACAAAAATCCGAAAAAAAGGAACGTTTGAACACATCATGACAGACGATGAGTACGCGAAGCAGAATGCGCGAATATTGAGAATATTAGGCAAATGTGGTTTTAAATGTAAAAACAAATTTGTAAAGTTTGTGCGAAATGGAATTCATAATCGCAAACAAACACAAGACTTTGAATGTGAATATAAAAATGGCAAAGTTTCAATAAAATTCATGGAATTAGCCGCATAACATATTGATGTCTTCTTCAACTTTTCGCAAGACTCAGTGGGGATATTCTTCTCTAACTGGTGACATATCTGCGACAACGGTAAATTCATTAAGGTGGTATTCAACAGTCTGTCTATCTCAAACACATGTAACAATATAGCTTTGGGTAAGGTGGACATAAATGCATAGCGTAGTCACAGTAAAGACAACTTTGTTAGATAGTACACAATCGTGAAAAAATTATGATAAATGTTAAATCTTTCCAAACCTGTAAATACGTTTCTCTGCTAAAAATAGATATCGACATTAGAGTGGATTACCCGGATGACGATAAAACGTTATCTCAAAAATTAAGTAAATTTGTTTTAAAATAACTATCTTTGCATCGTAGAAAAAAATACTTGTTTGCAATGACGATTGCGGATTAACGCTGCACTGTTTCCACAGGTCAAGGGCCTCAATGAACATCATTTTGAAAGACCACTTTAGGTAACAATGACTTACTTAGTTATTTGAGAGAAAATATTTTTGTTAAAACTGTCGGATAAGACCTTAAAGACTTCTTGCGAGATTTTTGCAACCAGTTCAAATACCACCAGGACCGGTCCATATCACTGCGGGACACCGTTCTTCTAATGCCAATCATCCCGGCGGCAACAGATTCCTTCTATGACAATGCGTTCAATTTTCTCGATTAACTTTTAGTCAATCACATCCAGTAATATGATATGAAAACAAGGGTTCATAATGTCACTAATGTGCAGGACAGTAGTGAATGTGCAAATCAGCGCTTGCGCCTGAGTTTGCTGCATTTCTTAATAACTCATATGAATTCATTCTTTATACTATCTGGTTAAAAACAATTGGTAAATATGTCAATCGATATGATCAAAACTTTTACTACAAATGTATACCGTATTCAGAAAAATCATTGCGGCATTTCGCTGATCGTGAACTACATTTTAGCATAAGCATTTCAAGCCCAGCAAGCAGTGCAAGAGGTCACTTCAGCAGCGAGAGTGACACGTGACGTTGTCCGCTTGTAGTTTGGCAGGTGCACCCAATAAAGGGGCCGACCTTGTTTGGACAGCTGCTGACGGGCTGCATTGTCCCCGGGGTCATAGGTCAGGGGGGCCCGAATCTGGACAGATGGAGCAACAAGTGGTCACACAGGAGAGGTTGGAGAGCCCAGTGGACTTGGCAGCGCTATCTCCATTCAAGAATAAAGCCTACAGAGACGCAGAAAACTCCTGGTAGTGTCCCATGCCGAATGCCACAAGGGTAAACGGTAACAGGTAAATACAAAACATGAAGCGTACAACACGATGCAATATAGCTCTCTAGTTATACAGTGCTCTTTTTGTGATAACACACACACACACACACACACACACACACACCAAACACAACATTACTAAGTGTGCACTTAATATATTTTATTAAATAAATACGTGTTATGGGGCTCTAGCGCAATATTTTTAAAAGTAAAACGAGCAGATATTTTCCTGTAAGAAAAATCTATATACTATTACATGTACACGAACATTATCTAGTCATTAAAGGTGATATCAGGCAATTTTAGTCAGAAATTACATGGAGAAATGCAAACAACGTAAGGTTTACTTGAGGGCTCTTGCTGAAAAAAATGTTGATGTCATAGATTTATGTAGGAGTTGTCTCAATTGTGACACCACAAACATGATTTCTGTGGAGTAGATACAATGTAATATCTTCGCAGTCAATTAATAACAAGCTAAAAGGAGTATGTATATAACAGAATAGTCACAAATACTTAACAACAACAACAAACAAACAAAAACAAAACATTCATGTTATTATCCTGTCTGTTGTTTTATTAAATACGTGTAGTTACGAGAAGCAGTCGTAGTATTATAGTAATGAAAAAGACGAGTATACAGCGAGTTCGAAGTATGTTCGAGAATCCTCATGGTGTCTACAAATTGATTCGAAAATGATGAAAATGAAACTGAGTACTAGTATTTAATGGCTTATAATATCTTATCAATGAAGTTGTGATTTATGTGAAGATCTAGGCTAAACTAAACTCAAGATCGAAACTTTGCACAGATACCAACTCCGAATATGCAAAGACAATGTTTTTCTGTCATTAAATCTAAAATTGACGGTGAGTGTTTGTAAAGTTCCAACGCAAATATCGTGAAAACTGTAAGTATATCAAACATTATACATGTAGCATTGTTGTCAGTGCAAAATATCTGGATTTAATATGGTCATTTTAAAGTGATACGACCTATTCATGGAGTTTTTTTAGAATTATTGTGTGAGCAGGTGGTTTATAAAAATGTCACAACAATATCAATAATTGTCTCAAAGATTTCAAGAAAAGGCCATTTTTTCTGAATGTATTGACTAGTCTACACAATATATATGGTCGTCATTATTATGACATCAAGTTGCCAATGGTACTTTTGCCACGCGGAATAGCGGAGATAAAAATAAATAAAATAAAAGAACTGTCACTTAACGACTATTGTACTATTTTATAAATTTACGACTGTGACTGTGAAATTCTCATGACAAATCAATACAAATAATTAGGAATTTATGGAATAATCGTAACCTTAAACCTTTTCACTAGTTTAAAGTAATTGTTAACAGTTTCAAAAAGTTTGCTGACATAAATTATAGTTTTATTGTTTGAGAAATCACCCATATTATTACTAATAGAATTATTATCTTTTACTACAAACTGCATTAAAAATTAATAAAACTGAAGAAAGTGGAGTTCGAAACAGGGGTCTTAAAACTGACACCCGACCTTATTGAAAAACAACAACAAGAACAAAACAGCAAACAATAAAATTGACTCCTGCCATCACAGAGTGATGTTTTCCTGTGTGATATTTACCATCCTTAAACTTGAGGCTTCACATTTCTCTGGATGATATTAAAGGGACATAACTTACTCTAAACTGAGACCTAATTAGAGACAAGTATTCTCCCTTTGTAATTAAACTCTGTAATGCATTCTATGGTACAAAACATTTTCGATGAGTTAATTAAATAACCCTGTTCATTAACAAACTAAATAAATAATAATGTATTATGATTCTTACCGTGCTAGTAATTTTAAGGCACCGTTTGCACTAAACTTACTGTCTGAACTTACTTTTAGCTCATAATTTAGACATATTTACTATAATTCGTCTATGATCATTACAACATTGAAAATGACAATGTGTACAGTAGCGCTATGACCCTGCAAACGAGTCTATTTGAAATTTTGAACCTACAGAGCTAGAGCTACATGGCCCTTTGAACTTCTTTTCTGTATGCTGAATGGCCAATTCTAATTTTGGCGACAACGGTGTGTTCTGTATTTTTTTAAACAAAAGACCTTTGTTAATTTTTTTTTCCCTTTCCTCCACATCATCATCATCATTATCAAGCACCAGCAGTAAGAGCAACAGCAAAAACACCCTCAACACAACTAACTTTTCTTCCGCCTCCTCTTCCCAAAGCCTCTTCTTCACTGGGAGTCTTATTTAGTCACGTGATTTCCTTATGTTGCATAGAGTTGTCTCCCTCCAAAATGGCTACCACCTTGCTGAAGACGGCTCGTGTTGCTAACTGCCTTCAGACGGCGGTTAGGAATGTTATTCCAAGACTTAGTACCGTCTCAATAGTCCACAACAAGTATGAATGCAGACAATATCACATGTGTCGCCTTTCTTCACAGCTGCTTGTTGCAAAGGTAATGTAAACCACACCGAAGTTTTTTCAATGTCATTGTATAACTAAAAGTTTAGCACATTTCGGATGAAATGCGTATCCGGATAAACGATTTTTTTTGCAATATAACGGTGGCATTACACTGCCCATTAACAAAAGTGTAGCTTGGATATAGTTGTTTACAACTTGTTAAACCTACCGGCTTGTTTTAAAAATTTGTTGACATTTTTTTTGAGATAGCGTTCCTTGATGATTTGCACTGTGCAATGATTGAGGTCACACATTTTTAGTGATGTAGCAGACATGGAAACATGTCACACTTCAGTTACTGTAATGCCATTAATGTATATATTACCAATGAAAAATGTTATTTATTATTAGTGATGAGACTTAAATGATTAAAGCAGGAAAACATTCCTGATGTCATCTATATCCTTGGGATACTGATTATCATTACCTGTGACATAAGCAGTTTTTGCTTAATAAAATATATAAAAACTGTATGCAAATATTAAACATGTAACAGTCAATAAATAACTGATATTATTACCTTATCTGTAATAAAAAGTATCATGTAAGTTCACTCATTCATCCAATAAAACCATTTGAACTGATGTACACACGAGATGCTATCTTCGGTCATGCTGATACCAGTTACCTGTCATCACATAAAATCTCTATCGGCATAAAATGTCTACTGTGCTAAACTTCTGGCTGATATGAACTCTTGTAGGTTAATTATAGATCATATTATGGTCAACATAAAATTCAAACAAGTTGAATTTATACTAAAATATCAAGAAAATGTTTATAACATGTCCAATATTTACAAAAAATACCCACTTTAACAATGAACTCAGTTTTACTGGTATATAGTTAACATTCTTTTTCACAATAAGGACACATGGTGTCATTTCTATGTAAAACTCTTGTTGGTGAACAGTACTTCAGGTCTGTCCAGTGATCACAAATGTCACATTGTCCCCACTTGACCAGTTCTAGGGTGTAGTATAGGTCCATGGCTTCAGGGTTGAACATTTTTACAAACACAGCAGAGGTCTTCCATTTGTGTATCATTGAGGGATGATTCTGCAAATTGCTTAACTGGAGCAGAGGCATTGATATGTGTGGGTAAGACATTAAATGTGCTTGGCACAGGTGGAATTAGTTGTTTTTCCTTCTTGTTTTTCAGTGTTGCTGTCAGAGCTTGTAATTCCTTAAGTGGGGATGATTTAGATTGCGGCATGAGATTTCCCCTGATGGACGGATGCTTGCATTTCCTGTCTGTATTAACAGCATGTGTGATATGTCTTGATTCAAGGAATGAGCGATCTTCTTTTTCTTTTGGGGTTGCATTTTCAAAAATGGTTGATGGGGCAGTCTTTTCTACTGATATGGCATTATAATTAGTGGAAAAATACCAGTCTTAGAAAATGAGGAGGTCAAGTTTTCTGGTGTTAGGGCTTTGTTGTAAGCTTTGCTGGATAATTCTGCAACATTATAGTGAGTGATCTGCATACCAGGGACCTTTCTAAGAAATGATTGGCATTCTGAGTAATACGCCATTTTTAAAGGACCAAAACGTCTGAAGTCTGTGTCACATGGGATGTGTGGGCAGGTAGAAGAAAGAAGATCATGTTGTGAGCCTGTCCCCATTCCCTCAAAGTAAGACTGACATGTGACTTATGTCCTTCAAAGAGAATCAAAATAGGTGTTTGATTTGAAGGAGCATATAGTAAAAAGTGGCTCTGGAGATATTCAAGGAAAACCAGGGAATAATTGGACCAACCAATCTCTGTCATGGTAGCATTAGAACCGGGTGAAGCACGTCTTTACAGATTTGGAGTCAACCTCTTTTCAGGGAAGATGAAGAAGGGTGGAATTCTAGTACCAACTGCATTTCCAGCTGCAATGACTGTTAGTTTCTTACCTCTAGACGATGTTATGGCCTGAGGTTTAGAACCTTTCATACATATGACATTGGATGGATTATGTTCCATGAAATGACCTTTTCATCAATATTCCATATATTTTCTGTTTTTTTTTCTGCAAGACAGAATCAATTATTTTCTGAAGCTCATCAAAATAAGAATTGGCTCTTATGTAGACTTGGCTCTTTAAACGTAGCTTTTGGGGTTTTGCCAGGACGATCTCTGGATTTCTCTTTTTTAAACCAGTATACCAGGTACCCGCATAGGTTGGATCATTTTGACTTTTCTTCTTTAAAGAAACACAAAGTCAGTTGCAAGTGTAAGGAACTCTTTTTTTTCCATATCCATATCCTAAGAAAGCCATACAGCCAACTTGCTCTACAAGCTGTTTCTCTTCCATCTGGCTTAGACTTGGGCTTGGTCCAAGATTGGAGATAAAGCCATCAGATGCTGGTAAAGGCTGAATTCCTAGGGTCCTGTCTCTCAAAGTACTCTCTGGTAGACCAAACTGTATTACCGCTTGATGGACAGATTCCCCTGACTGCTTGACTTGATTGAAAGCGGCTATCAATTGGCTTGAATTGTATCGCCTCTTCTCCTTCTCGGACCAAAAAACAACTTAAATAGGAAATAAAAGAAATATTTCAATTGTGTTCGCTTAAACAAGTTAATAAATTAATGATAGCAACAGCAAAAACAAACAAAAAACACGCTATCCTAAATGCATAGCACATAGCCAATATAGCGCTCATAAACAGAGTAATAAAAGACGGAAGTTAAACCCAGTAGAAATTTTCATATTCCATATAAGGTAATAACGTGACCTCATTTGCCTAAATTATGTACCATGTCATGCGCACATGATACACCAAGTGTCTGTGACTTCATTGAATTTTGACAGACAGTGCATTCACTGTCAAGCAAAATTTTTAACAAACCTTTCTCATGAAGTGCAAAAGAATCGGATTATTCGGATGTCACCGGTAATATGTTTACACCAGTCAAAGGTATCAGCAGGATACATGTTCATTATGTTTTGCAGTGGTTTTTTTTTTGTGTTTTTTTATTTGTCAACCAACATATGTCATTGTTAACATTGTTAATTCGCATTTTTGTTTTCAGACTCCTGTTGTCCAGAGTGTTGCGGGTTATGCAGCTAAAATGCCACTCACAAGAGAAATGGTCATAGAAAGAATTATGCTTGTTTTGAGGCTGTACGACAAAATTGACCCAGAAAAGGTACATTTTTACAATGAAACAAATTAAAAAGTATACTTTATTAAATCAGTATAATTTAATAAATTTTTAATTGATGTTATCATTTATTCAGTGTTTTCCCTAAAAACATGTATAAGCATTTTGGCACATTAATTTTTGATGGTACTTCCTTGTCATTGCAGCTTTTAAAAATTTATTCGGGTACAAATCGGGTACAAATGAAGTGACAATGCTGTGGGATGAATGCCAGGCATGCATTGCACATCTTTATGGGATGCCTGTGGCATAGTGGTAGAGTAGAGTCCTGACTTCTTGGCCTATCATCGCCTGGGCTTGAGTATTGTTCGGGGTGAAGAACAAAGTAGGAATGTCTTCCAGCTGACCTGTAGTGCGTCTGTCAGGGCTTTTCATCCTTATATAACAGAGGCCGATATTCGGCCACTTCCTAATCCGAAAAATATAGATTTTTTCCCCAATTGTGGCAGAAATTCTTCCCAAAATGCAAGACATGATTTCCTAAAATCTTAGAAATTCCCCCTAGATTAGTTTAAAAAACGATCAATTCGTTTACATTTGTTATTTCCGGAAGAAGCGTTTGTCTGGTATCAACTTTTTTGTCGTACTATAGCCGAACATCGCACGGTACCCGTGTTACGCAAAACCAGTCTAATCCGTTAAGTGTTTGTTTAGTTCCAATAGACTCTTACTCAGTAGTTATCAGTAAATAAAAGTAGAAACATGCGCAGTGAAACAGTCAAACGTTCCGAAAGTCTGGATTTTATTCCGTTTCAGGGGAGATAAATTGGTGTTTATTTCCAGTTGCAGAATGTTAAAAATGCTTATTCCTTTAAGAATTTGTACTCCAATACCCCTTATTTCAATAAATTTTGTTTTCCCAAAATGAACAATCATCGCGCATAAATTTCCCAAAATGAACAATTATCGCGCATATATTTCCCAATTTGAAAGGCCAGTGCCTCTTCCCAATTTCCTGATGAAAAGCCCTGTCTGTGGTTCATTTGTTTGGGGTTTTCCTCCACCAGAACAGCTGGATGTCGCTATTATTAGACAAAACACAAGTCACGTGCAAAGTTACATATTTAATCAACCCAGGGAGGTAACCTCTTCAAGACCATTATAGAACAGAGATTAACAGTTGTCTTTCTTAGACTATATCAACAGAAAGCGGACACTGTGGCACTATAGTAAAAAGGCATTTTGTAGCGCCATAGCAAAAAGGTATTGAAACACTAGAATATATATCTGTATCTAATCATTTAAACAAAGCAACTAGGCAGGATCAACATTATCAATAGATGCTTAAGATGCCTGCTCTTCTTTAAGTTGGGGAGAAAATTGTACCTAAATAAATAATAAATAATATGTGGAATTGAACTTTAGGTAAATATTTTTATAATTTTGAAGCATAATAAAGGATCATTTGTTGTACGTTTTTAAACTTTTATTTTTGAAGAATTCTTGGACAGGTGCTCATCAGGTACTTTAAGGGTGTTTTCATAAGTGGGTGCAAACTGTTCTTTTTTTCTAAGCTGGTCATGTGACTTTCAGAGGGCAGTTATCTCAGTGCATACAAAATTATACTGTTGAATGGTATTAAAATAAGATTGTTATTTATTTTAAACTTAAAATGTGTTCCAGTCATTACACTTCCATTCTAATGATTAAGTTTGAGGAATGTTCAACATGGCAACTGTAGCTGGTGTGTAATTTGTTACAACCTTTATTACATTGAATCTTAAATCTTGTGCAAACGCCTATTTAAATATGAACTTCTTTTTTATTTTCAAATGACCTTTCATTTTTAAAAAAACAAAAAAGTGTCATCAATCACCCTTGAAAATTTTGGTTAGAGAAACTCTGATTTATTTATATATTTTCAATGAAGTATGACACAAAAGCAAGAATTAATTACTGGACCTAGTAGCGCAATGGTAGAGAGTTGGCTCCAGGTACAGGAGGCCCTGAGTTTGATCACGGGGCTGGGACATACCAAAGTCGTTAAAAATGGTTGTGGTGTAGCTCCCTTGTTAAGGCTCAAGCAAATATATGGGTATTTCCATGGCTGGTTGGCCCGGTGTCAGGATAATGTGACTGGGTGTGGTATCATGCCAGGTGTTCATGGCATACACAAAGGCAGCACTATATCTGCTTCAAGTGAACACTGTCTCCAGATAACTGAAATACTGTTAATAAACATAAACAAAAATTAATTTGATTTATGATTGTATGAGGTTAACAGGGATTGGGCAAGATAACTGGACATCTCTGTCTTGATGTGTATGATATGATAAAATATATAACTTAAAATATAATGTTTGTATAAATTGTTTGTTTTGTGTCCCAATACATATATTTGTATTTGCTCCACTTAAATTTCATAATAAATTATAGCAACTTAAACAGTGTCTGAAGTTTGAATACTGGTGTGTCATGAAATATCTTACCAGAGAGGTGAAAAAATCAATTTCTTGAAATAAATTCTCTAATTATTTTTTACTCTGTCCAAATTCAAGGGCCAACAAAGCAGCCACCAAATCTATGTATAGAGAAGTCAGACAATAAAGCACATGACCTGTCTTCCTTTCTGATTTCTGCTGGCAACATTGTACAAAATTCTCATTTTATGTAACTTTCTTTGGAAACGTAATTTTAAAGCATTGTTGACCATAATAATAATCTGCGAATTTGTTCTGTTTCAAGTTAAAATCACCAAAAATATATTCAGATTTCAACTCTTAACAACATTATTTTTTTTTATTTTTTTTATATTTTTTTAAATTTTTTTTTTATATTTTTTTTTACATAAATCAGTGTTAGATCTCAGTTCAAACGCAAGTATTGTCTATAAATTGCTGATTGTCTAAACAAAGATATAATTTTTTTTTTAGCCATTTTTAATTTATTATAACACATATAATGATACTCCTGCAGGCTTTTACATTGAAATATAAATATAACACAAATTTATGCACATGCTATTTGTGTGGAGCATTTATTTTTTGAGTGGATTTAACAATGGGTAACTGATTTGAGGTTTAAATTGGGAAGATAACTCTTGATAGTCACTGCAAGTTGTGGGGATGCCACTTAGTGGTAAAAGTTGAAACAAATCATCCCTGAAATATATGTATAGCATCCAATTACATTGTTTTATGCGGGATATGCCTTTCTTCATTGGATGTTGCGACAGTTTGCCAAAAACACAGAAGTAGATGAAACACAGAAGTTGATGATCAAATTTGTGTTTGTGTAAAAAGAAACATTGCAGCCTGATAAGGCTAGTAACTGTTTAAATCCACTTTATTTGGGACGTTTTTACAACTTTTCTGGAAAAATACCCTATATTTTGGAAAGTTTCATCAATTTTTGTCATTAGGAAATAAATCAATATCCAGCAGTCACTTTGTATTCTCACTTTTTAGCAAATAACTTAGAATTGGTTATTAACAAACTTCTTAGATACAGGTCACATTGACACATGTTTGTTACATTGGTTAGAAACAGACTTTGCTAGATGCAGGTCACATTAATACATGTTTGTTAAATTGGATATAAACAAACTTCGCTAGATTCAGGTCACATTAACACATATTTGTTACATTGGTTAGAAACAGACTTTGCTAGATACAGGTCACATTAATACATGTTTGTTAAATTGGATATAAACAAACTTCGCCAGATTCAGGTCACATTGACACATGTTTGTTAAATTGTATATAAACAAACTTTGCTAGATACAGGTCACATTGACACCGTTTGTTACATTTGTTAGAAACAGACTTTGCTAGATCAAACTTTACTAGACACAGGTCAAACCGGCCGCAATAGCTCAATTGTTAAAGCGTCTGTTTGCGGATCGGGAAGTCGCAGGTTCAACCCCAGCTGGGTCAAACCAAAGACTTTAAAGTTGGTAGTACTGGCTTCCCTCCTAACGCTCAGGGCTAAGGGGAAAGCAATACACCTGACTTATCGGTGTCAGTATAATGGACCGGCTTGGTGCAGTCCCTAGGCACCTCATAAGTGCCCCTGTGCTATAATGATAAAAATGTCCAGTATAAAAATGCTGGCAAATCCCTAGATACAGGTCACATTAATACATGTTTGTTACATTGGATATAAACAAACTTTGCTAGATACAGGTCACATTTATACATGTTTGTTTTATTGGCTATAAACAAACTTTGCTAGATACAGGTCACATTAATACATGTTTGTTACATTGGATATAAACAAACTTTGCTAGATACAGGTCACATTAATACATGTTTGTTACATTAGATATAAACAAACTTTGCTAGATACAGGTAACATTAATACATGTTTGTTGTATTGGTTATAAACAGACTTTGCTAGATACCGGTCGCATTAATACATGTTTGTTAAATTGTTGCAGCTCTCAGAAGAATCCCACTTCATGAAAGATCTTGGACTAGACAGTCTGGACCAAGTTGAAGTTGTCATGGCCATTGAAGATGAGTTTGGTAAGGGATAGTTTCAGTATGTCTGATTGTGTCAATATAAAGTAATATACTTGCAAAAAAATCAACACCTTATTTCAAATATAACTTGTATCATTACAATCATATTAATAGAATTTGTCTTCTAAATTTTCAAAAATAAAATAAAATATCAGTTATCTCTCTTGTGGGTAGGTATTTAAATAAAAAAAATATTCTTAATTTTATTTTTAATATTCTTATAAACTTTAGTCATAACCTGTGGAGAAGAATAGTCCAGTGGTAGGACTTGGGATCACAGGGTCTGGGTTTCGAACCCTGGTCAAGTCGCCGCTAACTTTCTTGAGCAAGGAATTTACCTCGACTTGTTCCACTTCACCCATGTGTAAAAGCGGGTGCCTGTGAGTGTTATTCGGGTCAGTAAAAGGACTTGCTGTTGCCATGTGTCGGCTGCCATAATTTCGGATTGACAAATGCCCCCAATGACCAGGGAGTTAACTGTAAAGTTGGCTGAACAAGCATTAGCTTGAAAGTAGACTATAACTTGCTATTATCTATAATGTTGAAGCACTTTTACTCATTATTACAATTTTATGAGCATGTTGCTCTCTGAAGCAGTTTCAGTAGTTGAAAAGTAGAAAAATGATGTATCTTTCCTATAGCTGTAGTAACTATATATAATATACCTGCCCTCAAGGGAGGTAACACAATGTTATTTGAATAGTAAGAGTAGCCTCCTTTTCATCAAAATGAAGGAGTGGTTACACTAATTACCGATCAAAAGTAGAATGTGTGACATGGACTTTTTCTCTTTAGTAACAGCCTGTTGCTATGTTTTGGCATTAAATTTCCTATTTTGAAGGTAATCTGAACCTTTTGGTATCAAAAGGAAGTTGAAACTATGTAGAATTAAAAGAAAGCAAAAGTTTTTAACCCCTATGCACAATAATGGCTGATCCACTTTTACAGGAAGTGCATATTTCATTGAAACTTGGTGGTTACCGACTGTCAATTTGATGTTATTCGCAGTCTATGAAGCTGAACTTTCTTACATGTTGCAAAAGTTGCCTTATTTCTGGGTCTTTCTGATAGACAATAAATAGCTTGTTTCATTTATGTATGGTTATGGGAGTCCATCATAACTTGGACATGGTGCAATTGGTTTCCATCTTTTCACGATTCACTATAGAATATAGAACAAACTTATTTAGTGGCGTCTAACCTTTAAGGCATAAAGGTACCGGGTATGTAGTCTAGTAAGAAAAGAACTTGAGGTAGGTATATTTTAAATGTTTTCTTTGTTGCTGCCAAGGAAAGACCTGTTTAGTGCAAGAATAGATTTGCAAATTTGGTTAAAGATGAGGTTAAACTTTCACAAACTTATACAGCTATATGAGCTTAAGAAATGGTCCATATGTTACACCATGCTGTGATTATGTCTTTAAATGATATATTTGTCCCATGTACAATTTGAAATAGAAACAGATTACAAATAACATCTCATCACGCTTTAAGTTTGTGTCTTAAATGTACAAATAAGCGACTAAGTGATACATTTTTATTTGTGATACATACAATATGTATATGACAAATAAAATGGTGAACAATAACTACTGTGTGAGCAGAACTTGAGACAGCTGAGGTCTATTATTCCTAAATGGACTTTTGTTTTTAAGGCGACTTCTAATGCATGTTTGTTCAAAATCTTGCTTGCCATTTAATTGTGGGATGTCTCATAGTGTATGAAGTTATAGCGATTTATACAGCCTAAAACATTAATATAAGTTAGACCTAGGTCCACTGTAAAAAAGTAAACTAGGACAAAAGCTGTGCACTGTAAAGCAAGTTTGGAATCCTGAAAGGGTAATTGTTTTGAAATGGAGCTTTTACCTACTTCAATTGATATGTGATGATATGATGGTAAATTATTCCATAAGATTGTTGAGTCATTCTAGTCCTACACAAATTTAAAGTTTTAGAGTGCTAGGAAAATGAGAACCTATGCTTCACCAAGTGAGTTCAGGTCCTGGGCAGGGCGAGAACTTTAACATGCTGAGGTCTTTCAGCTGACATGCTGAGTGCCTGTAATTCTACAAACACTTATATGTAGGATCTTCCTCTGCCAATAGTTAGACGAATGTTACCTCTATGAATGTAATTGTGTTTTTGCATTGTAACAGACAAACAATAACCCCTGTCAGGTACATACCGGTACATAAACGGCTTGTGTTGACTACTTTTCAGGGTTTGAGATTCCAGATGTTGATGCGGAAAAGTTGATGACACCGAAGGATATTGCACAGTATATTTATGATAAAGAAGATGTATATGAGTGATCTAGAAATAAACACACTTAGACTACACTTTATCAGGTAGCTATTAATTTACAGTTCAATATTGTAATTAGCATACTGATAATTCCTTGGCCAAATGTTGAAAAAGAGTATGTTTACATACTTACATCCTGCTTCATACGACATACTTACATCCTGCTTCAGGACATTATTCATCTCTTGACCTTTCTTTATGTCACCCTTCTATTTTTCTTGATTAATGTTGAAAAAGAGTATGTTTACATTATAGTAATGTTGCAAAAATTATGATTTTTGTTAACTTTTGTATACAGTTTTGCTTGAAATAAAAACTGGTAGTACATGTATTATTGACCGATTTCAAGTGGTGTAAATTGAATCCTAACATGTTTTAAATACTTATTAAGTCTATTAAAATTATAGATGAATGATCAATAAGTATTTACATCATAGCAGATAGTCCACACTATGGTTAGTTACGTGGACTTAAACATTAGAAGTTAGAGCAGAGAAAGCAATAAAAAATATTTTCTTACCACATGTTGCTTACCTGACATCGTAAAGAAGTGTCAGTTAATTTGTAGTTGAGAATAGTTTCAGTGATTAAGATTGTGATATTTTTATTTACATAATTATGAAAATTTTAGCTTTTGGGTATTCTTTAACATAATGTATTCTTTAGCATAATTCAAACTCTGTTAACAAAAAAACAAAAAAACAACAACAACCACCGATTGCAAGATGATTCTGACAATACAAAATTGTAAGTGAACACGTGATTGTGCCATTTTCTTCTTTAAGGTTACCAGTGTTTAAATAAAATCATCCATTGACAAATAGCACTTTGTTAATCAGAAGAATTATTACATCAGAACTCAATTACAGAGGCATTTTTAATATACTCAGAGAGCCGAGATATTTTATCCATATATGGTTATCTGTGGTCAAATTTAACTTCTTACTGACATAAACCTGATCACTTGAAGGGCCATTGAGTTATGAATGCTCATGTGACCAATTACAGACTGTAATTAGTTGGTAAACTTATCCTCATGTGCCCAATAAACTGAAGTACCATTTTTGATTGGGGATGTCAGGATAAACAGTGATAAAAAAACAACAACAAAAGCAACTCAAAGTCCAAATTTACTGATGTTGGTTAGAAAATATATATAAAATATATAAGACAAATTTAAAGGAGCCAATTTGTAACTCCTGACTACTTAGCCTCCCACTGCGTGGGTTCGAGTCCTGTTCTGGGCAAAGGACTTAATGTGGGAATGTATTCCAGCTGACTTGTGATGCACTGGTGCCTCTACCCAGACATGTGTCTGGGGTCATCCTCCACCAAATAGCTGGACGTCGCTATAATGATCATAACTGGTCGCTGCGATGTATCTCAAGTACCAAAACATAAAAGAGCCAACTTGTGACATTAAAACATTTTGTTAAAACTTAACTAAACATGTAAACAGATATTACATTTAAATTTAAGAGAAATTAGGTAAAATCTTTTAGCAAAACATCATGGTACCAAAAAATAATTGATACCATGGTGATAATTGGGGAAAAAATACTAAATCAAAACAAAAAGATAAATAATTTGTTAAAAAGGGCTTTTTGTTAAGATCGTGAACTAATTGTGTAATCAAACTTTGGTACAGTCTGTCTTAGTTAATTACACTAGCTGAACCATAAACTGACAAAGGTTTATATTGTCGGGTGACCTTCATTTTTTTTTAAAATCAAAAAACCTATTTGGCATTCATTTCTACATGAGAATTTGATTTTTTCCAAGTAACTCCTCCACCCACCTTATGGCCTCTGCTGCAATTCCATGATTTTAAATTTTTGCTCAAAAGTTAGATGATATTCTGCAACTTTTAGTATTGTGTAATTATTTGGAAATAATTGAATCATATGGAATTGTAGTAATAGTCAGATACTTGAAATATCTCTCATCCATATTGTATTGAATAAAGTAAAATAATTTACCTAAAGACGTTTATAGAGAAAGTCATTGAAGGATAACACTTTGAGCCAAACCTTGTTTATGTTTGAAAAATGTAAACCAAAAAGTCTCTCATCAGCAATAAAACTCTTACTTTATGACACCATTTCTTTCATTTTCAGTTGAAGACCATGTAGATGCTGGGAGTTGTAGAATTGATTCATGCGCATCACTGTGAAATATTTACTGTGACCTGGAACAGTGTGTCCTGATTTCTGCAGGACATATTTGTATTTTTACCCACGAAAAAACAAATCAAGACAATAAAACAAACACTTTTATATGGCACATTGTGCTGCATGTAACTTGTATTTGAATGTGTTGAAAATAAAATTAGTGAATACTGTTACTTGGATTTGGAGTTTTATACACAAACCATGAACATGATTTGCTCTTCATTAAAAATGACACTGAAATTCTTGATTTGTATCAGATGTGTGGATTTTTTTAACTATTACATGTCATTTCAATGCTTAGAGTTACAAGGAAAAGAATAATGAGTGCTCAGTTGTACAATCCTTCGGACCATTTTCAAACCTCATGGTGTTCAGGTATTGACCTCTCATGTATGCAAAATCATCATGCCATGACACAGACAATTTACATGGACTAGGAAAGCATTATACCATGGCACATAAAATTTACTTGGACTGGAAAATTATTGTATGGCACACAAAAATATACTTGGACCAGCAATGTGTTTGGCACATGGATATACTTGAACTAGTAAACTGTATATCATAGCAAGGAAAATATACATGGATTAGTAAACAACATGCCAAGGCACAAAGAACACAGAACAGAACAGAGTTTATTCATCACACTTGTACATACATACATACATTATCTTTGATACAAAAAACAAACGAGCCTGACATACTGTCACCGTGATGTAGGCAAAAAAGTCAATATGAATAATAACTTATACATTAATGTTTTCTTATAAGAGGAGAGTAATGTTTCTTAGGAGAGGAAAAGACTTAAATGTACTATCAATCTACAGATCGATTAAATTACTACAATTACTTCTCACTTTGAATGCATGCTTAACAAACTGAGCAATATTAATAAGAACTTTTGTATTCCCTGAACTCATCATGCAACAAAATTTATGAACTGACGTTCTGCAGTAAATGTTAGATTCTAGGCACTTTTTCACGTAGATCATTATACAATGGACAGATAACTACAAAATGATATATATCTTTGATATATATCTTTAACATCTCCTGTATAACAACATGTACATACCCGCTTATTTCTTGGTAAATAACTATTTGAATATCGACCTGTTTGCATTCTTAACGAATGCGCAGATATACGTAGACGAGAAATGTAAAAACGTAGATCATACGGTACTAAATCCAAATAAGGTTCGTATTTAAAGCCTGATTATTTTTTTTTATATTCAACTAGCACTGTTGTATCACGTTCTGTCAAAACCGACGAGAACTAAATACAACAGCCGGAATTCGTACTCTGTCCTTGTAACTGTAGTTTATCAACATAAGTACCAACCATCAGAATATACAGTATGTTCAAAATCTAAATAAACTTAAAGGTTTATCAATATAACAATGTGTCATAAAATGGATATGATTTTTCTATTCTTCGGTAAACCTTACAATAGGACACTGTGCTCTCATTAGTGAATCTTTATAACATAGAATGCAATCTCCTAGACAACACATGTTTACATTATCTCTGGGTTATAGTAAAAGCAGCATCGTAGCTAACGTGAAAGTGAAATATCAAATATATTACTATTTAATCTTAACCCAAAATACCCTGCCGTTATTCTTGGAGTGTGGTGCAATATGTTATGATCCGATTGCTCTTTAAATCTACCTTATGTAAATCTCGGCGGTAAATTGGAAATTGAAAATGGTACATGGTTTGTGGAATTTAAAAAATGTCCTAATAATAACAAAAAAAGTTTATTAGCAACATGACATATACATGTCTTTGGCCATTTACAATAAATATTAAATATGGCTAAGACGTCATAAAGTCAATGTAACAACACATAGCAACAAAAGCTTGACTGGTAATGTGACGATAATCTTATTTTTATTGTTCAGAATAAGTCGATGACATGATATAATTATTCGATTAATCTCTTTATAACTTAATGAAAGTAATTGTTGTGCCAATTATGTTGGAAATGGGTCAGCAATGAGCGAGTACAAGCCGTAATGTGGATCCAAGCCATGCCACTCAGGTGTGACAAACATGGCGCTTGAGATAGCTTCTTGCAACTAATGATGCAAACAAATTATTCCATATTAAACATAACATAACATAAATTTATTGGCATAATGTACAAACACATACATAGAGCCATTATACAATAACAAAATAAAACGTCTTGTCCAACTGATACACTATCTGAACAACATTAAGATAATGTCTAAACGCCATGACGCATCCTTTATTGCTCTATTAAAAAGGAATTAATCTGTTGTGAATGATGTTATCGCATGTTTTCGTGTACTGTTCACGAATAAAGTCTTTTCGCTGAGTAAAATCCCCCACCAGGAGATACAACAATAAAACATTAATAAAATCAAATCATTATTTCACATCCAATTATTTACTTGCATTGAGCACAAAACACTAAGTCCGAAACAGGCAGTTCATCACAAAGATGTACGATTAATTTAATCAAAATATAACGATTGAGTGATATATCCTCCATACGTGTTGTACACCGAAGAAACCCTTCGAGCTTACATATGTTGGTTGTATGATTGTTTAAACAATAACAATCAATCGGAAGACCTCGGATAATTCACGAATCATCCCTCGGATGTATGTAAGTAGTCGGATCACCTCGGCCATTTATCTAAACGGGACTTCTTTTGAGACAGACGTCAAAACAAAGATGGCAGCTTGGGTGACAGCTCACTACTGTACGATGCCAGTAAAACTTCAATTTGAGGCGGTTTCAAATTTAAATCATCCGATTTAAATTTACCCAGCGCAGCAGACACGCAGCTGTCAAACGATGGCAGTGTCTAAGTTTTGTGCGAACTACTTAGGCATATTCTTCTTCCGACTTCCTGCGAACAAAACGATCGTGATTTCATTAAGTATTATTGCACCAGATACATCCGAGGGATGATTGTCCCGGGGACGGAATTACCAGAGGAGTTCCGATTGAATAACAATTAGTACCACAGGTATCCTCCTATAGTCACATACGTTTATAAGTATCGTCGTTGTAGACGGGTTGAGTGTTATATGGCCATCTCTCCAAATGTGGAGATTTTCTTCAGATATTAGACAGTTCCTTAAGTGAAAATGAACATAAATAGCTCTCATTATTTTTATGTTGCTCATTCCGATGGATTAATAAAAAAGCCCAGCATTATTTGCACGGAAAGGTGTAATTACCGTAATTGCCTGTCAATGCATGTATTCAGATTTGAAAATATTTATAAAAAATAAACATTTTAGTAGGTTTTCAATATATATATATATATTTTCTAAAAAAGGTATAAGTAAGTTAAAAATAATTTGAAAATAAGTTTCCTTTCCTATACTACATGAAGGAATAGTTGTTTATGGACTTTGCAATGTTTAAAATGGAATATCTATGTATTATTTTGTACCTCAAAGCAAGAACAAACAACATAAACCATATCGCATTTCTTTATTTGTCTTCGCTATGTTGCTTTAACTCCATTGATACCACATAACATACACTCGGATGGGTACCAGAATGGCAACGACGCGTGACATGTCACGTAATTGGGAACGCTCATTAGTAGGTCGATGAAACCAATTAAATCATACACATCACGCGGCCGCAGCTCGTAACGAATGCGGAGTGCTGTCAATCAACTCTAATCAAGCCGGCTGGAGATCATTGATGGAGTACTTATGGAATGAATAATGTCAACAATTAACCTTTATAAAGGTAGTCAAGCGGATTGTCTTAACGTTGCCTTGTGCATACTGATCCAATTGACCATTCAAATAGTATCTGCCAAAATAAGTTCAATTATACAGTCTAGCTTCATCGATTGGATATCTGTAATTTTTTAGTCCTCAAAATAAGTTGACAATATTAACTTTTCGATTAGCGGTCACCGAAATACGGACGTACAGAAATAACCTGAAAAAATGGGCATGGAGAAATTCGACATGTACGCCCAGCTTTATGAGGCTCAGAAACGCTTCGACCTGGCCTGTGATCAGATCATCTTCCTGAACCTAAAATTAGATGCCATGAACCGACGATACCTGAAGGCCAGAGACGAATGTAACCGCCACTTCCGCTACACTCTACGCATGCGCGTCATGGTTGTGGAGGGAGTGCTAGCCTCGTATTGTAACTACGCATGCGTGAAGAAGAACGAGGTGCTGGACCTTCGGTTCAAGCTGTACGGAGAAAACCCCGACGACGGTGAGTCGTTGTACGGCGGAATGGACGATGAGACTCTCATATCTGAAGATTGAAGATTGTCTGTGTGGTGACGATTGTTAAGAGGTCATTCAGGGGCCATAAACGCTGAAACAACGTCCAGTTTTTACAAAGAATGAAACGTGTTTTTTTCATTATTACTAGGGTAAAGCTTCGACACAAACAGCATGCAGTTTCAATTTGGTAGAAAAAAAACCCCAGTGCATTAGTTTTAATTAATGATGCAATATTACGGCTATAGATGCCGATTGTTGACATGCAGATATGACCATGACCTCCGCGATCTGGGAAAGCTGTCGGTTACATGACTTAATTATGTATGTGTCCAAATGGACATGACGGACGATAAGATTTGTTGAGCGATAAACTCGCAGTTCATCAGAATATTGTTTGTTGGGCGTGGAATACAACACTAGTATCTTAGCTGCCAGACGATATGCCAGCGTACATCCTGCACCATGTTTTTTTTTCTGGTACAGTGTAAATATAGCTGTTTTTAAGTGTGCATCGTTAAGTTTTGTATTCAAAGCAAATCTAATTAAGTTGCTTGTTTTGATTGATTTGAACTTGAATTTGTTACATTGTTTAGACGAAATAAAAAATATATATTTATGATGTTTATTTTTTTGTCTTACCTTTTTAACACACTTTGCAACAACTTTTATTTAAATATAAACGGGGATATATGCATAACATGTTAATAATGATAGCTTGAGTTTCCGGCATTCTGTAATTGTGTACTGATGTCACGTTTTGTAAATAATATTATGCTGGGAAAAGATCTGACTAAAACTATTTAATTATGGCTTTTCAAGTGGTGCTTATATAACGGTTACACGATATCATTGGATTGGTTTTTAAAAAGCCATCAAAATAATCCAATGGAATGTTTCAGTGGTTTTACCCAGACATAGGTATGGGGTCTTCCTTCACCATTAATAAGCTGGACTTTGCCTATATTATCGCAATTGTGTCGACGCAATGTAACAAAGAACGAATATTAAATGATTTAATTGTACACATCGAAAGTAGTCACTTCAGTCGTTATTTTAATAAACTCTAACGTGCTTGCAAGTTATAAGTGAAATGGGATTTCGTTACACGCTCTGTTAAATAAAAGTATATACAAACAGATCAATTCAACGGTTAATTCCGGCGATACATGAACGCATGGACAATATAAAAAGAAGCAATATATATACAAAAAATAAGCCATTTTTATTCAGAAGTGCATATATGGAAAAATGCCATTTTCTTGTATGTACAAAATTGCATGAAATAAATTGTAAAAGGGCGTACTTATAAACGCATAATTTCATTAAGTACCATACAAAATACAAATTGTGGAAGCGAGACGAATAGACTGGGAACATAACAGTAAATTATACAAGTTGATGACGCAAAAAGGTAAAGTAATTAAACATTTTGCTCAGAATGCATTACAATTCCCTAAGGTGTTATTCAAGCATACTTCGCAAATAGGTGAATAAGTAATAAAGAATATGTAAGGGATCATACAGTAAACAATCCACATTATCACTAACATTAATGTTTATGGCTTTGTGTAAAACTAGCCTACAGTCTCACTTCCATACTAGCAGATAATTTAGTTTTGCATTAACCCATCAGGGGTTTTACTGTGACAGATTAGTACTATGTTGGCTTAAGACTCCCTGCAGTGATGACCAGCAATAAGCAGGTTTGGTCACAGCAGGTCGGGGACTGGCTCAGTGGGATACCACATTCCTTTCGAGATGCCTTTAACTGAAATTAAGAAAGAAAATCAGTTATGTTTTTGTTTGAATTGCGCACTAAAGGCAAATGTCAAATAGGGCACTGGAAGTTCTGAAAAGTTCTAAATAAATGTTATATTTTCTTGGGGGTAATGTTGTTGTATGAATTACGTATTCAATTTATCCATACGAAAACTATTTTGCGGAAATTTTTGTTTCGGGAGGTAAAATGTACTGCACTGTGCTGTGCTATGCTGTACTGTACTGCACTTGTACTAGTACTGTACAGTAGTACTGTACCTACTGTACTCTACCATACAGTATCATACTGTAATTAACGTTAATAAAAATAGCTGAACCAAACAGAATATGACATATCACATGTCTTTATTTTTATATTAAACTGAACAGATACTAACTACACTTTGATCTTAGTCAAAAGTTCGAAACACAATATTGAATTGAAGTGACTCTTTATCTTTCTATGCTTCGTTACTTTGATTCTGTTGACAAATGCCACCTCAAAAAGCCACCTGACTTTGGTGTCAGAAGAGAGATGGCTAACATTCGCAACAGCGTGTGACATGTGACGTTATTGGGGAACGGTGATTGACAAGTGCGTAGAGTCAATTAAGTCAGCAAAATAACGTGGCCGCTGCTCGTATATCATAAGCATCAATTAAGCAAACAGACCGTCTTAGATCGATTACTTATCAATTATGCAGAACACTCCCTTTACGATGGTAGTATAGCGGATTGTCTTAACATTTTCGTGTGCATTCAAATGCAACTGGTACTTCCAATAGCATCTGGCAGAGTCAGTCCAATCAGATAATAAAGTCCTATCATTTGGGTTCTGGAGCTTCAAGTTCAGCTTAACATTATCAACGTTTCTATCAGTAGTTTACGGCGGGATAGACTAGACCACCTACACATCCGACGAGGGAACCGACAGTAACCCGTTTGAACGCCAAATCTAGCTGCCGACGATGTTGTCAACGCTAAAATAACAGTAAAATGCCGCTGTTTTAGCATTATATAAAAGTGGATATTGTCCATTGTTTCGGACGTAAAAACTTCGACACAAACCTGTCGCAGCATAGATGCTGTAGAAACAACCACTGATTAGTTGTAACAGAAGACGCCATGTTACGGCGACATACGCCGACTCTAGACATTTGCATGTTACTATGAACTCGACGTTGAAGGAATGATATTAGAAGAATGGCTTCTATATGTACCATGTTCCGAATGATCAGACAGATTTTGTGTCAGCTAGAGATAAACAAGCAGTTCACCAGCATATAGTCATTTTGGCGCGAAATGCAACATAAATATCTTAGCTGCCGAACGATTTGCAATATCATTCTCTGTACCTACTTCTGTCTCACTTACTATCACTTAATTATCAGCATTAAAACATTACTAGAAGTATCTACTCAATGATGTAATCAACGGCATATACGTGCACATTTTGTTCTATTTCGTTGCTCGGGTCCGTCCCTCATCTAAAATATTTATTCATAAAGGACATGTTTTAATTTCTATTTACAGCTGGGCTTACTGGCATTTTAAAACGGTATACACATGTCATGTGTAGTATGGTGCAATTAGTCAAAAGATAAAAGCAAAAGTAATACAGTTACTTATATTGATTTACATCATGGATTTACCTATCATATGGTGCTATAGTATGCTTAAACAACTTGTAACAACGATCTTATTACACTTGTAAGTTATGGCACAATTTTATGGGTAACATATCAGAATATTATTAGAACGGTTAATGGAACGTTAACAACACATCAACAATTTAAAGAAGAGGAAATAAGAAAAGATCCTATCATAATTCCCACAGATATTTAAATTTGATCTACCACTAGACAAAGGCAAACAAGGTAAATGTAAATTAGACAAAAACACAGAGACGAGACATAACACACATAAAGAAAAACCAACAGTTACCGCCTTGGAACGGTCAGTCGGCAAAAGGGCCGACTGGGGTGCTTAAACCTGGTTTGCGGAGCGCTCCAACCTCGCACTTCCTGAAGGTTTTTCTATCAAACAAACAGTGTAAAAAACAATATCCCGTCAAAGTGCAACAACTAACAGTAAGCACCTGCATCGGGAGTAAAAAAACAGATACAATGAACTTATATACATACATAATATCTAGTAATTTAAATAAACTATCAACATATGTACAGTATGTACAGTAGATAAAAGCCTCGGCAACGTAAAACTCAATTTAACAAAAGGCAACATTTGTATTCTGATATTAAAGCATACCTGGAATACGTCAATGTTTACATGCATTAACATAATTTCGAAATTGCATTAATTCAATATACGAAGGATTTAGTTATACATGTACATACTTAGCAACTTTTGTAAAACGCCAATTTTGTTAATGAAACAATTCTATAGTATGTTTTTCAAGTAGATAACACAAAATGATAAACAGATTTCAGTTAGTTTTTATCTTGAGGTGTCGGAAGAGGTTGATATTAGAAAACTAAACAAAAAGCTGATTAAGCAGCTTTGTTACAAGAAGGTGGCGCTAAGAACCTAAATTAATTGAGATTTTTAATGAGAAAAACTAAGCAAACGGCTTATAAAATAGCTTCGTTTAAAAGCACGCGGCAAGTATTTATTTAATATTTGTTCCCTTTTCTAATTGGAAACTATGTTCTGGAATAAATGTTTGCGGTTCAGCAACCATTATGCTATTGCCGTCGAAATCACCAGCTTCAAATAAATGTAAAGTTGTCCATTTTGCCATTATCCTCTATGTTCCTCCCATGTGAGGGTTGTCTGCAAGGCACTATCAGAAGCCATGAAAGCGTAGGCCCACATCTTGAAGCTGCGTGTTCAAGAATGTCATCCGACATCGTGTCATCACGACTTTATATACCGTCTTAGCTTATACGGACCTTAGTGTGAATAATAAATCACGCATTCATTCTACTTGTTCATAAATTACAACCTTTCGGATTCATTAATTTTGGTGATTTACAAAAAATTCTTTAAGACGACGGAGTTTTAGCAAAATATGGATCTGCTTGTCGTTATTTGAAAGGAAGTTAAGCCTAGTTGGATAGCATGTCGTGAATATTCGTATTATCATATATTGACATGTAGAACAAAAGACATTCAGGAACGACAGCAAAATAATATTCAATCTTTAATACATAGTGCACATATTGCAGGTATTGTAAGTGCTTTCGTATGTTTGTTGATCAGTCGTCGCTCGGTGGAAATAACTATGCGATGCATAAAAGCTCGCTCCATGAAAACTTCTATGTTATGTTTGAACAAAATAGATTGGAGCAATTGGACTTAATTTGTTTATTTCTCTCTTGATTAATAAAAGAACCTGTTATTGCAGAACCATACAATTAAGGTGTAATTAGTACATTGTTATATTTGATTCTCGTGGAAGTTGGCAGTCCGGAGCACAACAACCGCCTTGTATCACGTTCTGTCAAAACCGACTAGAACTAAATACAACAGCCGGAATTCGTACGCTGTCCTTGTAACTGTAGTTTATCAACATAAGTACCAACCATCAGAATATACAGTATGTTCAAAATCTAAATAAACTTAAAGGTTTATCAATATAACAATGTGTCATAAAATGGATATGATTTTTCTATTCTTCGGTAAACCTTACAATAAGACACTGTGCTCTCATAAGTGAATATTTATAACATAGAATGCAATCTTCTAGACAACACATGTTTACATTATCTCTGGGTTATAGCAAAATCAGCATCGTAGCTAACGTGAAAGTGAAATATCAAATATATTACTATTTAATCTAAAACCAAAATACCCTGCCGTTATTTTTGGAGTGTGGTGCAATATGTTATGATCCGATTGCTTTTTAAATCTACCTTATGTAAATCTCGGCGGTAAATTGGAAATTGAAAATGGCACATGGTTTGTGGAATTTAAAAAATGTCATAATAATAACAACACATAACAACAAAAGCATGACTGGTAATCTGACTATAAAATCATTTTTATTTTTATTTTTGAATTGAACTGGTAATCTGACTATAAAATCATTTTTATTGTTCATAATAAGTCGATGACATGATATAATTATTCGATTAATCTCTTTATAACTTAATGGAAGTAATTGTTGTGCCAATTATGTTTGAAATGGGTCAGCAATGAGCGTGTACAAGCCGTTACCGTGTCCAACGTACGCTTTGTGGTTGGGTGCAGTAATGTGGATCCAAGACATGCCACTCAGGTGTGACAAACATGGCGCTTGAGATAGCTTCTTGCAACTAATGATTCAAACAAATTATTTCATATTAAACGTCTTGTCCAACTGATACACTATCTGAACAACGTTAAGAAAATGTCTAAACGCCATGACGCATCCTTTATTGCTCTATTAAAAAGAAATTAATCTGTTATTAATTCCCCGCATGTTTTCGTGTATTGTTCACGAATAAAGTCTTTTCGCTGAGTAAAATACCCCCACCAGGAGATACAACAATAAAAAAATTAATAAAATAAAACCATTATTTCACATCCAATTATTTACTTGCATTGTGCACAAAACACTAAGTCCGAAACAGGCAGTTTATCACAAAGAAGTACGATTTATTTAATCAAAATATAACGATTGAGTGATATATCCTCCATACTTGTTGTACACTGAAGAAATCCTTCGAGCTTACATATGTTGGTTGTATGATTATTAAATCAATAACAATTAGTACCACAGGTATTATCCCATACTTACATGCGTTTATAAGTATCGTCGTTGTAGACGGTTTAAGTGGTATATGGCCATCTCTCCAAATGTGGAGATTTTCTTCAGATATTAGACAGTTCCTTAAGTGAAAATGAACATAAATAGCTATGATAATTTTTATGTTACTCATTCCGATGGATTAATAAAAAAGCCCAGCATTATTTGCACGGATGGGTGTTTACCGTAGTTGCGTTTCCATGCATGTGTTCAGGTTTGACAATATTTATAAAAATAAATATTTTAGTAGGTTCTCAATATATAGTTTTTTTTCTTAAAAAAGGTTTAAGTAAGTTCAAAATAGTTTGAAATAAGTTTCCTTTCCTATACTACATGAAGGAATAGTTGTGTATGGACTTTGTAATGTTTGAAATGGAAAATCTATGTACTATTTTGTACCTCAAAGAAAGAACAAACAACATAAACCATATCGCATTTCTTTATTTGTCTTCGCTATGTTGCTTTAACTCTATTGATGCCACATAACATACACTCGGATGGGTACTAGAATGGCAACGACGCGTGACATGTCACGTAATTGGGAGCGCTCATTAGTAGGTAGATGAAACAAATTAAATCATACAAATCACGCGGCCGCAGCTCGTAACGAATGCGGAGTGCTGTCAATCAACTCTAATCAAGCCGGCTGGAGATCAACGATGGAGTACTTATGGAATGAATACTGTCAACAATTAACGTTTATAAAGGTAGTCAAGCGGATTGTCTTAACGTTGCCTTGTGCATACTGATCTAATTGACCATTCAAATAGTATCTGCCAGAATAGGTTCAATTATACGATCTAGCTTCATCGATTGGATATCTGTAATTTTTTAGTCCTCAAAATAAGTTGATACTATCAACTTTTCGATTAGCGATCTCCGAAATACGGACGTACAGAAATAACCTGATAAAATGGGAATGGAGAAATTCGACATGTACGCCCAGCTTTATGAGGCTCAGAAACGCTTCGACCTGGCCTGTGATCAGATCATCTTCCTGAACCTGAAGTTAGATGCCATGAACCGACGATACCAGAAGGCCAGAGGCGAATGTAACCGCCACTTCCGCTACACTCTACGCATGCGCGTCATGGTTGTGGAGGGAGTGCTAGCCTCGTATTGTAACTACGCATGCGTGAAGAAGAACGAGGTGCTGGACCTTCGGTTCAAGCTGTACGGAGAAAACCCCGACGACGGCGGAATGGACGATGAGAATCTCATACCTGAAGATTGAAGATTGTCTGTGTGGTGACGATTGTTAAGAGGTTATTCAGGGGACATAAACGCTGAAACAATCGAAAAGACCGTCAACGTGCAGTTTTAACAAAGAATGAAACGTGTGTTTTCATTATTACTACGGTAAAGCTTCGGCACAAACAGCATGCAGTGTCAATTTTGTAGAAAAAAACCCCCAATGTATTAATTTTAACTGATAATGCAATATTACGGCTATAGATGCCGATTGTTGACATGCAGATATGACTGTGACCTCCGCGATCTTGGGAATGCTGTCGGTAACATGACTTAATTATGTATATGTCCAAATAGACAAGACGGACGATAAGATTTGTTGAGCGACAAACTCGCAGTTCATCAGAATATTGTTTGCTGGGCGTGGAATACAACACAAGTATTTTAGCTGCCAGACGACATACTAGCATACATCCTGCACCATTATTTTCCTGGTACAGTGTAAATATAGTTGTTTTTGCGTGTTCATCGTTAAGTTTTGTATTCAAGTCAAATCTAATTAAGTAGCCTGTTTTGATTGATTTGAACTTGAATTTGTTATATTGTTATGACGAAATGAAAAATAAATATTTATGATGTTTAATTTGTTTGTCTTACTTTTTTCACACACTTTACAACAACTTTTATTTAAACATGAACGGGGATATATGCATATGCATAACATATTAATAATGATAGCTTGAGTTTCCGGCATTCTGTAATTGTGTACTGATGTCACTTTTTGTAAATAATATTATGCTGGGGAAAGATCGGACTAAAAACGATTTAATTATGGCTTTTCAAGTGGTGCTTATATAACGGTTACACGATATCATTGGATTGGCTTTTAAAAAGCCAGGAAAATAATTCAATGGAATGTTTCAGTGGTTCTACCCAGACATAGGTATGGGGTCTTCCTTCACCATTAATAAGCTGGACTTCGCCTTTATAGTCACAATTGTGACGACGCACTGTAACAAAGAACGAATATTAAATGGTTTAATTGTACACATCGAAATTAGTCACTTCAGTCGTTATTTTAATAAGCTGTAACGTCATCCGACATCGTGTCATCACGACTTTATATACCGTCTAAGCTTATACGGACCTTAGTGTGAATAATAAATCAAGCATTCATTCTACTTGTTCATAAATTACCACCTTTCGGATTCATTAATTTTGGTGATTTACATAAATTACTTTAAGGTGATGGAGTTTAAGCAATACATGGATCTGCTTGTCGTTATTTGAAAGGAAGTTATGCCTGGTTGGATAGCATGTCGTGAATAATCGTATTATCATATACTGACTTGTAGAACAAACGACATTCAGGAACGACAGCAAAATAATATTCAATCCTTAATACATGGTGCACATATTGCAGGTATTGTAAGTGATTTCGTATGTTTGTTGATCAGTCGTCGCTCCTTGGAAATAACTATGCGATGCATAAATGCTCGCTCCATGAAAACTTCTATGTTATGTTTGAACAAAATAGATCAATTCAACTGAATTTAATTTGTTTATTTCTCGTTTGATTAATAAAAGAACCTTTTATTGAAGAAGCATACAATTAAGGTGTAATTAGTACATTGTTATATTTGATTCTCGTGGAAGTTGGCAGTCCGGAGCACAACAACCGCCTTGTATCACGTTCTGTCAAAACCGACTAGAACTAAATACAACAGCCGGAATTCGTACGCTGTCCTTGTAACTGTAGTTTATCAACATAAGTACCAACCATCAGAATATACAATATATTCAAAATCTAAATAAACTTAAAGGTTTATCAATATAAAAATGTGTCATAAAATGGATATGATTTTTCTATTCTTCGGTAAACCTTACAATTGGACACTGTGCTCTAATTGGTGAATCTTTATAACATAGAATGCAATCTCCTAGACAACACATGTTTACATTATCTCTGGGTTATAGCAAAAGCAACATCGTAGCTAACGTGAAAGTGAAATCTCATATATATTAATATTTAATCTAAACCCAAAATAACCAGCCGTTATTCTTGGAGTGTGGTGCAATGTGTTATGATCCGATTGCTTTTTAAATCTACCTCATGTAAATCTCGGCGGTAAATTGGAAATTGAAAATGGCACATGGTTTGTGGAATTTAAAAAATGTCATGATAATAACACTTAACAACAAAAGCTTGACTGGTAATGTGACGATAAACTTATTTTTAGAGTTCATAATTAGTCGATGCCATGATATAATTATTCGATTAATCTCTTTATAAGTTAATTGAAGTAACTGTTGTGCCAGTTATGTTGGAAATGGGTCAGCAATGATCGTGTACAAGCCGTTACTGAGTCCAACGTACGCCTGGTGGTTGGGTGCAGTAATGTGGATCCAAGCCATGCCACTCAGGTGTGAAAAACATGGCGCTTGAGATAACTTCTTGCAACTAATAATTCAAACAAAGTATTTCATATTAAAGGTCTTGTCCAACTGATACACTATCTTGTTCTGTTAAAAAGGAATTAATCTGTTGTGATTGATGTTATTAATTCCCCGCATGTTTTCGTGTACTGTTCATGAATAAAGTCTTCTCGCGGAGTAAAATCCCCCACCAGGAGAAACAACAATAAAAAAGATAATAAAATAAAACCATTATTTCAGATCCAATTACTTGCATTGTGCACAAAACACTAAGTCCGAAACAGGCAGTTCATCACAAAGAAGTACGATTAATTTAATAAAAATATAACGATTGAGTGATATATCCTCCATACTTGTTGTACACTGAAGAAACCCTTCGAGCTTACATATGTTGGTTGTATGATTGTCAGAACAATAATAATTAGTACCACAGGTATTATCCCATGGTCACATACGTTTATAAGTATTGTCGTAGTAGACAGTGTAAGTGTTATATGGCCATCTCTCCAAATGTGGAGATTTTCTTCAGATATTAGACAGATGAACATAAATAGCTCTCATGATTTTTATGTAACTCATTCCGATGGATTAATAAAAAAGCCCAGCATTATTTGCACGGATGGGTGTTTACCGTAATTGCCTGTCCATGCATGTATTCAGATTTGACAATATTTATAAAAATAAATATTTTAGTAGGTTCTCAATATATAGATTTTTTTTCAAAAAAACGTATAAGTAAGTTAAAAATAATTTGAAAATAAATTTCCTTTCCTATACTACATGAAGGAATAGTTGTTTATGGACTTTGCAATGTTTAAAATGGAATATCTATGTACTATTTTGTACCTCAAAGCAAGAACAAACAACATAAACCATATCGCATTTCTTTATTTGTCTTCGCTATGTTGCTTTAACTCCATTTGATACCACATAACATACACTCGGACGGGTACCAGAATGGCAACGACGCGTCACGTAATTGGGAATGCTCATTAGTAGGTAGATGAAACCAATTAAATCATACACATCACGCGGCCGCAGCTCGTAACGAATGCGGAGTGCTGTCAATCAACTCTAATCAAGCCGGCTGGAGATCAACGATGGAGTACTTATGGAATGAATAATGTCAACAATTAACGTTTATAAAGGTAGTCAAGCGGATTGTCTTAACGTTGCCTTGTGCATACTGATCTAATTGACCATTCAAATAGTATCTGCCAGAATAGGTTCAATTATACGATCTAGCTTCATCGATTGGATATCTGTAATTTTTTAGTCCTCAAAATAAGTTGATACTATCAACTTTTCGATTAGCGATCTCCGAAATACGGACGTACAGAAATAACCTGATAAAATGGGAATGGAGAAATTCGACATGTACGCCCAGCTTTATGAGGCTCAGAAACGCTTCGACCTGGCCTGTGATCAGATCATCTTCCTGAACCTGAAGTTAGATGCCATGAACCGACGATACCAGAAGGCCAGAGGCGAATGTAACCGCCACTTCCGCTACACTCTACGCATGCGCGTCATGGTTGTGGAGGGAGTGCTAGCCTCGTATTGTAACTACGCATGCGTGAAGAAGAACGAGGTGCTGGACCTTCGGTTCAAGCTGTACGGAGAAAACCCCGACGACGGCGGAATGGACGATGAGAATCTCATACCTGAAGATTGAAGATTGTCTGTGTGGTGACGATTGTTAAGAGGTTATTCAGGGGACATAAACGCTGAAACAATCGAAAAGACCGTCAACGTGCAGTTTTAACAAAGAATGAAACGTGTGTTTTCATTATTACTACGGTAAAGCTTCGGCACAAACAGCATGCAGTGTCAATTTTGTAGAAAAAAACCCCCAATGTATTAATTTTAACTGATAATGCAATATTACGGCTATAGATGCCGATTGTTGACATGCAGATATGACTGTGACCTCCGCGATCTTGGGAATGCTGTCGGTAACATGACTTAATTATGTATATGTCCAAATAGACAAGACGGACGATAAGATTTGTTGAGCGACAAACTCGCAGTTCATCAGAATATTGTTTGCTGGGCGTGGAATACAACACAAGTATTTTAGCTGCCAGACGACATACTAGCATACATCCTGCACCATTATTTTCCTGGTACAGTGTAAATATAGTTGTTTTTGCGTGTTCATCGTTAAGTTTTGTATTCAAGTCAAATCTAATTAAGTAGCCTGTTTTGATTGATTTGAACTTGAATTTGTTATATTGTTATGACGAAATGAAAAATAAATATTTATGATGTTTAATTTGTTTGTCTTACTTTTTTCACACACTTTACAACAACTTTTATTTAAACATGAACGGGGATATATGCATATGCATAACATATTAATAATGATAGCTTGAGTTTCCGGCATTCTGTAATTGTGTACTGATGTCACTTTTTGTAAATAATATTATGCTGGGGAAAGATCGGACTAAAAACGATTTAATTATGGCTTTTCAAGTGGTGCTTATATAACGGTTACACGATATCATTGGATTGGCTTTTAAAAAGCCAGGAAAATAATTCAATGGAATGTTTCAGTGGTTCTACCCAGACATAGGTATGGGGTCTTCCTTCACCATTAATAAGCTGGACTTCGCCTTTATAGTCACAATTGTGACGACGCACTGTAACAAAGAACGAATATTAAATGGTTTAATTGTACACATCGAAATTAGTCACTTCAGTCGTTATTTTAATAAGCTGTAACGTCATCCGACATCGTGTCATCACGACTTTATATACCGTCTAAGCTTATACGGACCTTAGTGTGAATAATAAATCAAGCATTCATTCTACTTGTTCATAAATTACCACCTTTCGGATTCATTAATTTTGGTGATTTACATAAATTACTTTAAGGTGATGGAGTTTAAGCAATACATGGATCTGCTTGTCGTTATTTGAAAGGAAGTTATGCCTGGTTGGATAGCATGTCGTGAATAATCGTATTATCATATACTGACTTGTAGAACAAACGACATTCAGGAACGACAGCAAAATAATATTCAATCCTTAATACATGGTGCACATATTGCAGGTATTGTAAGTGATTTCGTATGTTTGTTGATCAGTCGTCGCTCCTTGGAAATAACTATGCGATGCATAAATGCTCGCTCCATGAAAACTTCTATGTTATGTTTGAACAAAATAGATCAATTCAACTGAATTTAATTTGTTTATTTCTCGTTTGATTAATAAAAGAACCTTTTATTGAAGAAGCATACAATTAAGGTGTAATTAGTACATTGTTATATTTGATTCTCGTGGAAGTTGGCAGTCCGGAGCACAACAACCGCCTTGTATCACGTTCTGTCAAAACCGACTAGAACTAAATACAACAGCCGGAATTCGTACGCTGTCCTTATAACTGTAGTTTATCAACATAAGTACCAACCATCAGAATATACAATATATTCAAAATCTAAATAAACTTAAAGGTTTATCCGTATAAAATGTGTCATAAAATGGATATGATTTTTCTATTCTTTGGTAAACCTTACAATAGGACACTGTGCTCTCATTAGTGAATCTTTATAACATACATACATACATACATACATAAAGTTTATTGCATTAAATGTACATACATTTATAGCAACAACATGAAATAAATTCACAAAGACAAGAAATTTACAGAGAAGCAATAATGACTATAAATCATCATTTTAAACAGTGTGAAAATACAAGTACAAATATAGTGTTATTACATAATATTAATTTAATTGATTACGTAGCTTATTAGCAGCACAAATATATTTAGCTATACTTTTCTGGACAATTCGAGATTTATTACATAAAAGTGTTTCAAACTTTTGTAATGTTGGCCAGTGGCAAAAATATGGTTTTAAAAACTGTTTTCTTATATCTCTGTATTTATTGCAAACTAAAAGAAAATGATATTCGGATTCTACAACATTCATAATACAATTTTGACAAATGCGTTGATTTCTCGGTATATTGGTATATCTTCCTACTTCAATAAGTAAATCATGGCTAGATACTCTTATTTTTGTTAAAGCTATTCGTAATTTTTTATCATTAATATAGTCCAAGTATTCTTCAAATTCAAAATTATGTTTAAATATGCAATATGTTTCTAGTTTCGGTGTATTATTTATGTTTGCATACCACGTTTGGTAATAATTATCGTATATCCGTCTTTCTATTTGTTGCATTACGAGTGGTGAACTTTGTTGCTCTAACCAAACATTGCCGAGTCCAATACGCTCTAGCATAAGTTTTATTTGGTAGGCCCAATTACTACTATCGATACATCCGTTATCTACGGTGCGTTTTAACATTTCGTATGTTTTATATAACAAGCTATTTTCATGTTTTGTGATAATTTTTGTCCAATATTTAATCAGTATTATTTTACGCTGTACAAACATAGGCACTCTACCTAATTCTCCATATAGGGTGTTTAAGTTTGTACTTTTCTTTACGTATAATAACTTTCTGCAAAACTTTGTATGTATATTTTCAATTTCCTTAGAGCTACAATAGCCCCATACGCCTGCTGAGTAGTTTAGTATTGGTGAAATAAGACAATCAAATAATTTGAGTTTCTGTGAAGTTTTTAGATCAAGTTGATTACATGTTATAAATAGGTTATGTAATGAACTTGCTGCGTGAGACGCTATTCTCTTTTGTGTTCTGTTCCATTTATTGTTCTTAAATAGGTGTACTCCTAAATATTTGAAGGAATCAACAAGCTCTATTCGTGTGTTATAGATGTAAAAATCGTAATTCGTTGATCGTCCTTGTTCAAAAACCATACATTTTGTCTTATTGACATTTAGTTTTAAGCCCCATTCTACACAATATGTTTCAATATCACATAACATTGATTGTAGAGAACGTGGGTTTTGTGCGATGAGCGCCGCGTCGTCTGCGAATAATAGAAGGAATATCTTTACATCATCAAGTGTCATAATACCATCTACATCTGAGTTTATATGTTCTAATATATCATTAAGGAATAGAAGACAAAGTAAACTACTTGAAGGGTCCCCTTGTTTCACGCCAATTTTTGAGTCAATGAAGTTAGATTTATGTCCCTTGTATCGTATGCATGACTTTACACAATTATACATAGACTTTATAGCTGTTATCATTGTAGAACTTACTTTTTCGCTTATTAATTTTTGCCATAGGTAATATCTATCTATCCTATCGTACATTTTCTCCCAGTCGAGGAAGGCGACATATAGTTTTTTGTGACTTTGAAGGGTTTTATAAATGAGTGAGTGTAAAATAAAGATACAATCGGTTGTGGATTTTCCCTTTTGAAATCCATATTGGTTGTCTATTACTTTCTCATGTTTAACGCTCCATTTTGTTAACCGGTTTAGTAAAAGTTGTGAGTAGACCTTTGCAATTATATTTATAAGTGTTATACCGCGATAGTTTTTGCTATCGTCGGGATTACCGCCTTTGAATATTGGAGTTATTATTCCTTCGCCCCATGAGCTAGGGTAATTTCCACTTGTAAAAACTGTATTATATAGTTTCAATAAACAAGGTGCTATTACTTCGTAAGAGCTTTTTAAAATTTCCGCTGTTATTTTATCTAATCCCGGGCTTTTGTTATTTTTTTGAGAAAATATGGCCTGTTTAAGTTCCCTTTCCGTAAACTCGCCGTCAAGGTCCTCGTCATTATAGTTAAGGACTTGCGGTTCCGGATTCTCATTTACAGGATTAAAATAATATAATTCGTTAAAATGTTGGTAAATATCTTCAACAGTTAATGTTTGTGAGGTTGGTGGTTGTTTATAATACTGCTTTTTAATATTTTTCCAAAATTCCCTAGGTTTATCTTTTGCGAGCATAGTTAACCGCTTTCCTTCAGTTTGTTTAAATCTATGTTTTGCTTTTCGCTTTATTTTGTTATATTCCGATCTTTTTCTTATAAATTCCTGTTTGTTTTCTACAGATTTGTTATTTCTAAAACGGTTGCGTGCGTGGTTAAACTTTTTCCGAGCTTCCTGACAGTCATAATTGAACCATTTATTTTTTGTCGTAATACTTTTTCGTCTGTTCGCTTGTACATTTCGTTCTCCAAATACTATTGACACGTGATTTTGTAGGAACTCGATTAACTTATTTGCTGATTCGCTGGTTGTATTACTACTGATACCTAAACTTATAGTATTTAGCGTATCTCGATTCGATTGTAATTCATTGATAAACCTGTCAGTCAATGTGTTGTCCCATTTAAATGACGTATATTCGGTGTTATCATTATTATCATCACGTGACTTGTCTGTCTGGATATGTTTATATAGAATAAAATTGAGTGGTGAGTGGTCTGAGAACTCAGTTTGTTCGCATATTGTAAATGCTTTAACATGTTTAAAATCACGGCCCTTTAACAAAAAATAATCTACGGCACTGGAACCGTTCATATTATAGAAAGTAAAATCACCGTTATTTAATCGACCATTAGCTATTAGCAAACCAGTGTTTTTACAAAGGTTACTGAGTTTTTTACCATATGAATCTAACACAGAGTCTCTATTCTTTCGGTGTAAAGTTACAGTGTCTGTTTCAAATAGTTCTGGATAATCTAGGAATTCGTCATATGAATTATAATCAATTTCGGTAGAGGTTCTACTGTTAAAATCACCAGTTATAATTATTTTACCAAGTGAGCTATACTTTTCAACACCGTTTTCTATACATTCAAAGAAGTCAATATTTACATCATCATTTAAGGGTGAATTACTAGGAACTTTGTATATACAACATAAATAAACATCTTCATCAAACGAAACAATAGTCTTACATAAACGTAGCCATAGTATGCCAATCTTTTGTTCTTCTACTATGGATATTTTGTTGTTAAGTTCATGTTTATAGTACACTGAAATACCGCCACTATATCGTCCTCTCCTAGCGGTGCGTGCTTTGTTCCCGTATAAGTGGTAACAATCATAACCGTCAATATTAAGATTGTAGGCTGTATTTGAAGATAACCATGTCTCTGACAGAACAATAACATCGTGTTCACAGATGTAGTTAATAAAATTAACATCTGAAAGTTTGTGTACCAAACCGTGTACATTCCATGATAATATGGATATCTGCTCCTCTTGACCCCCCTATCGACCGTTGTCATCGACGTACTCTCGACCATTGATGAATAACTTCTCGCCGACGAACCTCGCTGTATTTCCTTGGTCTCGTGCCCTCTTCATTGCGGCGTACAGGTTCTTTCTGGCATCTCGTACTGCCTTTGGGCGTTGTATGCCGACACCAGTGTTCTCCTGTTTTAGGTCATCACTACGATCGCCTGCCGCGGTTAGCACTGCCTCTCGTTCACTGTAATAGTGAAATTTTGCCACGATAGGACGAGGTTTCTTGGCTGTGTTCGCCCCGACACGGTGTACGCGGTCGAACACAAGTTTGGCTCCCTCGATCTCCAATTTGTTGGTACAAAAGTCTTTTACCAACGTTTCGCAATTTTCGTCTTTTGTTTCCTTGAGACCGTAAAACATCAGATTGTCTCTCATAGATCTGGCTTCAAGATCGGTAAGTTTTGTCTTTAACTGATCTCGTTCGGAGTGCAACGATTTGACGTTTTCTTCCAGGAAATTACATGAAGTTTGAAGATTTTTAACCTCTGACTGTGCTTGTCTGAGATCCTCGGAATGTTTTTCGTGAATATTATTAATGAATGAACAGGAGTTTTCAACCTCCGTCACTCTGCCTTCTACGTCTTTAACTCTGCCATCTATCTCTCGTATCTTGCTATTGATGCTGTCAACAGTGCTTTCTATTTTGTCAATTTTTGGTATCAAAAGTTTAAGGGATTTTACTTCTTCAAGTATCTCCGATGCCCATGATGGGCATTGTACCTGCTGCTGGTGTGCCGGCGGTGGGAAATGCGCCATAGGTGTCATTGGTGCCTGTGCAGATTGCATTCCATAGCCATAGCCTGGTGGATAACCCATCATTTGCGATGTCATGACTGGGTTTAAACCTTGACTCATGTTTATATTTTGACTAGCCATTGGAATGTCACTGTTTGTAAGCTTGAGCGATTTTCTGTTTTTACAGCTACACTTGTGGTCATTCACTCGCTCTGTATCGTGCTCGTGCTCGTGTAACGGAGATTGTGCTTTGCGCTTACCTGGCTTTTTCGCGCCCTTTCCTTTGTTTTGTTTTGGTGACATTTAAATCCTTCAAAGTTCATATTTGCACAAAATATTTTAAACACTTCCTTCACAGAATATTTGTTGACATGTTTATGCACATTTTAAACCACTTTGTAACTAGTAAAATCCGATAATATTGATATAATCCATTGTTTTCACTGAGCTCGAAATTTCGTGTCTTTGTAACATAGAATGCAATCTTCTAGACAACACATGTTTACATTATCTCTGGGTTATAGCAAAAGCAGCATCGTAGCTAACGTGAAAGTGAAATATCAAATATATTACTATTTCATCTAAACCCCCAAAACACTGTCGTTATTTTTGAAGTGTGGTGCATTGTCCGATTGCACTTTAATCTACCTCTTGTAAATCTCGGTGGTAAATTGGAAATTGAAAATGGCAAATGGTTTGTGAAATTTAAAAAATGTCATAATAATAACAGCACATAACAACAAAAGCTTGACTGGTAATGTGACGATAATCTTATTTTTATTGTTCAGAATAAGTCGATGACATGATATAATTATTCGATTAATCTCTTTATAACTTAATGAAAGTAATTGTTGTGCCAATAATGTTGGAAATGGTTCAGCAATGAGCGAGTACAAGCTGTTACCGAGTCCAACGTACGCCTGGTGGTTGGGTGCAGTAATGTGGATCCAAGCCATGCCACTCAGGTGTGACAAACATGGCGCTTGAGATAACTTCTTGCAACTTATGATGCAAACAAATTATTTCATATTAAACGTCTTGTCCAACTGATACACTATCTGGACCACATTAAGAAAATGTGTAAACGCCATGACGCATCCTTTATTGCTCTATTAAAAAGGAATTAATCTGTTGTGAATGATGTTTTCGTGTACTGTTCATGAATAAAGTCTTCTCCCTGAGTAAAATACCCCACACCAGGAGATACAACAATAAAAAATTAATAAAATTATCATTATTTCACATCCAATTATTTACTTGCATTGAGCACAAAACACTTAGTCCGAAACAGGCAGTTCATCACAAAGATGTACGATTAATTTAATCAAAATATAACGATTGAGTGATATATCCTCCATACTTGTTGTACACTGAAGAAACCCTTCGAGCTTACATATGTTGGTTGTATGATTGTTTAAACAATAACAATTAGTACGACAAGTATTATCCCATGGTCACATACGTTTATAAGTATCGTCGTATTAGACGGTGTAAGTGTTATATGGCTATCTCTCCAAATGTGGAGATTTTCTTCAGATATTAGACAGTTCCTTAAGTGAAAATGATCATAAATAGCTCTATAATTTTTATGCAACTCATTCCGATGGATTATTAAAAAAGCCCAGCATTATTTGCACGGACGGGTGTTTACCGTAATTGCCTGTCCATGCATGCATTCAGATTTGTCAATATTTATAAAAATAAATATTTTAGTAGGTTCTCAATATATAGATTTTTAAAAAAAAATGTATAAGTAAGTTAAAAATAATTTGAAAATAAGTATCCTTTCCTATACTACATGAAGGAATAGTTGTTTATGGACTTTGCAATGTTTAAAACGGAATATCTGTGTACTATTTTGTACCTCAAAGCAAGAACAAACAACATAAACCATATCGCATTTCTTTATTTGTCTTCGCTATGTTGCTTTAACTCCATTGATGCCACATTACATACACCAGGATGGGTACCAGAATGGCAACGACGCGTGACATGTCACGTAATTGGGAATGCTCATTAGTAGGTAGATGAAACCAATTAAATCATACACATTACGCGGCCGCAGCTCGTAACGAATGCGGAGTGCTGTCAATCAACTCTAATCAAGCCGGCTGGAGATCAACGATGGAGTACTTATGGAATGAATAATGTCAAAAATTAACGTTTATAAAGGTAGTCAAGCGGATTGTCTTAACGTTGCCCTGTGCATACTGATCTAATTGACCATTCTAATAGTATCTGCCAGAATAATTTTGATTATACAATCTAGATTCATCGACCTGATATCTGTACTTTTTCAGTCCTCAAAATAAGTTGATACTATCAACTTTTCGATTAGCGGTCACCGAAATACGAACGTAACCTGATAAAATGGGCATGGAGAAATTCGACATGTATGCCCAACTTTATGAGGCTCAGAAACGCTTCGACCTGGCCTGTGATCAAATCATCTTACTGAACCTGAAATTAGATGCCATGAACCGACGATACCAGACGGCCAGTGACGAATGTAACCGCCACTTCCGCTACACTCTACGCATGCGCGTCATGGTTGTGGAGGGAGTGCTAGCCTCGTATTGTAACTACGCATGCGTGAAGAAGAACGAGGTGCAGGACCTTCGGTTCAAGCTGTACGGAGAAAACCCCGACGCCGGCGGAATGGACGATGAGAATCTCATACCTGAAGATTGAAGATTGTCTGTGTGGTGACGATTTTTAGAGGTTATTCAGGGGACATAAACAATGAAACAATCGAAAAGACCGTCAACGTGCAGTTTTAACAAAGAATGAAAGGTGTGTGTTCATTATTACTACGGTAAAGCTTCGACACAAACAGCATGCAGTGTCAATTTTGTAGAAAAAAACCCCAATGTATTAATTTTAACTGATAATGCAATATTACGGCTATAGATGCCGATTGTTGACATGCAAATATGACAATGACATCCGCGATCTGGAAAAGCTGTCGGTTACATGACTTAATTATGTATATGTCCAAATAGACAAGACGGGCGATAGGATTTGTTGAGCGATAAACTCGCAGTTCATCAGAATATTGTTTGTTGGGCGTGGAATACAACACAAGTATCTAAGCTGCCAGACGATATGCAAGCGTACATCCTGCACCATTATTTTTCTGGTACAGTGTAAATATAGTTGTTTATACGTGTTCATCGTTAAGTTTTGTATTCAAGGTAAATCATATTAAGTAGCCTGTTTTGATTGATTTGAACTTGAATTTGTTACATTGTTTCGACGAAATGAAAAATAAATATTTATGATGTTTAATTTGTTTGTCTTACTTTTTTCACACACTTTACAACAACTTTTATTTAAACATGAACGGGGATATATGCATATGCATAACATATTAATAATGATAGCTTGAGTTTCCGGCATTCTGTAATTGTGTACTGATGTCACTTTTTGTAAATAATATTATGCTGGGGAAAGATCGGACTAAAAACGATTTAATTATGGCTTTTCAAGTGGTGCTTATATAACGGTTACACGATATCATTGGATTGGCTTTTAAAAAGCCAGGAAAATAATTCAATGGAATGTTTCAGTGGTTCTACCCAGACATAGGTATGGGGTCTTCCTTCACCATTAATAAGCTGGATTTCGCCTTTATAGTCACAATTGTGACGACGCACTGTAACAAAGAACGAATATTAATTGGTTTAATTGTACACATCGAAATTAGTCACTTCAGTCGTTATTTTAATAAGCTGTAACGTCATCCGACATCGTGTCATCACGACTTTATATACCGTCTAAGCTTATACGGACCTTAGTGTGAATAATAAATCAAGCATTCATTCTACTTGTTCATAAATTACCACCTTTCGGATTCATTAATTTTGGTGATTTACATAAATTACTTTAAGGTGATGGAGTTTAAGCAATACATGGATCTGCTTGTCGTTATTTGAAAGGAAGTTATGCCTGGTTGGATAGCATGTCGTGAATAATCGTATTATCATATACTGACTTGTAGAACAAACGACATTCAGGAACGACAGCAAAATAATATTCAATCCTTAATACATGGTGCACATATTGCAGGTATTGTAAGTGATTTCGTATGTTTGTTGATCAGTCGTCGCTCCTTGGAAATAACTATGCGATGCATAAATGCTCGCTCCATGAAAACTTCTATGTTATGTTTGAACAAAATAGATCAATTCAACTGAATTTAATTTGTTTATTTCTCGTTTGATTAATAAAAGAACCTTTTATTGAAGAAGCATACAATTAAGGTGTAATTAGTACATTGTTATATTTGATTCTCGTGGAAGTTGGCAGTCCGGAGCACAACAACCGCCTTGTATCACGTTCTGTCAAAACCGACTAAAACTAAATACAACAGCCGGAATTCGTACGCTGTCCTTATAACTGTAGTTTATCAACATAAGTACCAACCATCAGAATATAGAATATATTCAAAATCTAAATAAACTTAAAGGTTTATCCGTATAAAATGTGTCATAAAATGGATATGATTTTTCTATTCTTTTGTAGACCTTACAATAGGACACTGTGCTCTCATTAGTGAATCTTTATAACATAGAATGCAATCTTCTAGACAACACATGTTTACATTATCTCTGGGTTATAGCAAAAGCAGCATCGTAGCTAACGTGAAAGTGAAATATCAAATATATTACTATTTCATCTAAACCCCCAAAACACTGTCGTTATTTTTGAAGTGTGGTGCATTGTCCGATTGCACTTTAATCTACCTCTTGTAAATCTCGGTGGTAAATTGGAAATTGAAAATGGCAAATGGTTTGTGAAATTTAAAAAATGTCATAATAATAACAGCACATAACAACAAAAGCTTGACTGGTAATGTGACGATAATCTTATTTTTATTGTTCAGAATAAGTCGATGACATGATATAATTATTCGATTAATCTCTTTATAACTTAATGAAAGTAATTGTTGTGCCAATTATGTTGGAAATGGTTCAGCAATGAGCGAGTACAAGCCGTAATGTGGATCCAAGCCATGCCACTCAGGTGTGACAAACATGGCGCTTGAGATAGCTTCTTGCAACTTATGATGCAAACAAATTATTTCATATTAAACGTCTTGTCCAACTGATACACTATCTGAACCACATTAAGAAAATGTGTAAACGCCATGACGCATCCTTTATTGCTCTATTAAAAAGGAATTAATCTGTTGTGAATGATGTTTTCGTGTACTGTTCATGAATAAAGTCTTCTCCCTGAGTAAAATACCCCACACCAGGATATACAACAATAAAAAATTAATAAAATTATCATTATTTCACATCCAATTATTTATTGCATTGAGCACAAAACACTTAGTCCGAAACAGGCAGTTCATCACAAAGATGTACGATTAATTTAATCAAAATATAACGATTGAGTGATATATCCTCCATACTTGTTGTACACTGAAGAAACCCTTCGAGCTTACATATGTTGGTTGTATGATTGTTTAAACAATAACAATTAGTACCACAGGTATTATCCCATGGTCACATACGTTTATAAGTATTGTCGTAGTAGACAGTGTAAGTGTTATATGGCCATCTCTCCAAATGTGGAGATTTTCTTCAGATATTAGACAGTTCCTTAAGTGAAAATGATCATAAATAGCTCTCATAATTTTTATGTAACTCATTCCGATGGATTAATAAAAAAGCCCAGCATTATTTGCACGGACGGGTGTTTACCGTAATTGCCTGTCCATGCATGCATTCAGATTTGTCAATATTTATAAAAATAAATAGTTTAGTAGGTTCTCAATATATAGATTTTTTTTTAAAAATGTATAAGTAAGTTAAAAATAATTTGAAAATAAGTTTCCTTTCCTATACTACATGAAGGAATAGTTGTTTATGGACTTTGCAATGTTTAAAATGGAATATCTATGTACTATTTTGTACCTCAAAGCAAGAACAAACAACATAAACCATATCGCATTTCTTTATTTGTCTTCGCTATGTTGCTTTAACTCCATTGATGCCACATAACATACACTCGGACGGGTACCAGAATAGCAACGACGCGTGACATGTCACGTAATTGGGAATGCTCATTAGTAGGTAGATGAAACCAATTAAATCATACACATCACGCGGCCGCAGCTCGTAACGAATGCGGAGTGCTGTCAATCAACTCTAATCAAGCCGGCTGGAGATCAAAGATGGAGTACTTATGGAATGAATAATGTCAACAATTAACCTTTATAAAGGTAGTCAAGCGGATTGTATTAACGTTGCCATGTGCATACTGATCTAATTGACCATTCAAATAGTATCTACCAGAATAAGTTCAATTATACAATCTAGCTTCATCAATGGGATATCTGTAATTTTTTAGTCCTCAAAATAAGTTGATACTATCAACTTTTCGATTAGCGATCTCAGAAATACGGACGAAGAGAAATAATCTGATAAATTGGGCATGGAGAAATTCGACATGTACGCCCAGCTTTATGAGGCTCAGAAACGCTTCGACCTGGCCTGTGATCAGATCATCTTTCTGAACCTGAAGTTAGATGCCATGAACCGACGATACCAGAAGGCCAGAGACGAATGTTACCGCCACTTCCGCTACACTCTACGCATGCGCATAATGGTTGTGGAGGGAGTGCTAGCCTCTTATTGTAACTACGCATGCGTGAAGAACAACGAGGTGCTGGACCTTCGGTTCAAGCTGTACGGAGAAAACCCCGACGACGGTGACTCGTTGTACGGCGGAATGGACGATGAGACTCTCATATCTGAAGATTGAAGATTGTCTGTGTGGTGACGATTGTTAAGAGGTTATTCAGGGGACATAAACGCTGAAACAATAGGAAAGACCGTCAACGTGCAGTTTTAACAAAGAATGAAACGTGTGTTCTCATTATTACTACGGTAAAGCTTCGACACAAACTGCATGCAGTGTCACTTTGGTAGAAAAAACCCCAATCAATTAGTTTTAAATTATAATGCAATATTACGGCTATAGATGCCGATTGTTGACATGCAAATATAACCATGACCTCCGCGATCTGGGAAAGCTGTCGAAAACATGACTTAATTATGTATATGTCCAAATAGACAAGACGGACGATAAGATTTGTTGAGCGAAAAACTTGCAGTTCATCAGAATATTGTTTGTTGGCGTGGAATACAACACAAGTATCTTAGCTGCCAGACGATATGCTAGTGTACATCCTGCACCATTTTTCTAGTACAGTGTATATATAGTTGTTTTTACGTGTTCATCGTTATGTTTTGTATTCAAGGCAAATCTAATTAAGTAGCCTGTTTTGATTGATTTGAACTTGAATTTGTTACATTGTTTCGACGAAATGAAAAATAAATATTTATGATGTTTAATTTGTTTGTCTTACTTTTTCACACACTTTACACAACTTTTATTTAAACATTAACGGGGATATATGCATATGCATAACATGTTAACAATGATAGCTTGAGTTTCCGGCATTCTGTAATTGTGTACTGATGTCACTTTTTGTAAATAATATTATGCTGGGAAAAGATCTGACTAAAACGATTTAATTATGGCTTTTCAAGTGGTGCTAATATAACGGTTACACGATAACATTAAATTGGTTTTTAAAAACCAGCAAAATAATTCAATGGAATGTTTCAGTGGTTCTACCCAGACATAGGTATGGGGTCTTCCTTTACCATGGATAAGCTGGACTTCCAATATATAGTCACAATTGTGACGACGCACTGTAACAAAGAACGAATATTAAATGGTTTAATTGTACACATCGAAAGTAGCCACTTCAGTCGTTATTTTAATAAACTGTAATGTGCTTGCAAGTTATAAGTGAAATGGGATTTCGTTACACGCTCTGTTTAATAAAAGTATATACAAACATATCAATGCAACGGTTAATTCCAGGGAGACATAAACACATGGACTATATAAAAAGAAGCAATATATAACAAAATAAGAAGGGCTTATATGGAAAAAGTTCTTGTCTGTGCAAAATTGCATGAAATAAATTGTAAAAGGGCGTACCTATAAACGTATAATTACATTAAGTACCATACAAAACGCAAATTGTGGAAGTGAGACGAATAGACTGGGATCATAACAGTAAATTATACATGTTGATGACGCAAAAAGGTAAAGTAATTAAACTTTTTGCTCAGAAAGCATTACAATTCCATAAGGTGTTATTCAAGCATACTTCGCAAATAGGTGAATAAATGTTTTTTTAAAAGCTGAATCAAAACATTATTTTAAAGTTAGCTTGCACACCCGGACATATGAGTCCGTGTATCATTCTATCAACAATAAATGTGGACGTGCTAGTCATCAGAAAATTTTCGGACATTCTTGGAAATCTCTCGTCGGAAATTTATTTCCCGGGTCAAAGAACACCATGCAATTGTTTCTGTGCACCAAGCGCATGCACAAGAGCACTTCCGGCCAGTATCCTAGATTAATACCCGAGGTCCGATGAGAGTCTTTTAAATGGCCCTTTACTATTCCTCACACGTCTTTTCGTGTCGCCCCATATATTTTGTCAGAAGTAATCAGCGTATCCGCAATAGTTGTCCCCATCTGGAAACGGGAACCATATCCTAGGTCTGAAACAAATACATGTCGTTTAGCAACCACTCTGCCATTGCTGTTAGAGACATCATCTAGAGTTTTCAGTACATGTACACTTGAATCTACATTGAGTAAAATGTCACATTCCAGCTTGTCATCTTGACCGTCGTTGTCCATTTTGCTATCATTTACAATATATTACGATTTAATCTTAACCCCAAATACCCTGCTGTTATTCTTGGAGTGTGGTGCAATGTGTTATGATCCGATTGCTCTTTAAATCTACCTCATGTAAATCTCGGTGGTAAATTGGAAATTGAAAATGGCAAATGGTTTGTGAAATTTAAAGAATGTCATAATAATAACAACACATAACAACAAAAGCTTGACTGGTAATGTGACGATAATCTTATTTTTATTGTTCATAATAAGTCGATGACATGATATAATTATTCGATTAATCTCTTTATAACTTAATGAAAGTAATTGTTGTGCCAATTATGTTGGAAATGGTTCAGCAATGAGCGAGTACAAGCCGTAATGTGGATCCAAGCCATGCCACTCAGGTGTGACAAATATGGAGCTTGAGATAGCTTCTTGCAACTAATAATTCAAACAAATTATTTCATATTAAACGTCTTATCCAACTGATACACTATCTGAACAACATTAAGAAAATGTCTAAACGCCATGACGCATCCTTTATTGCTCTATTAAAAAGGAAGTAATCTGTTGTGAATGATTTTTTCGTGTACTGTTCATGAATAAAGTCTTCTCCCTGAGTAAAATACCCCACACCAGGAGATACAACAATAAAAAATTAATAAAATTATCATTATTTCACATCCAATTATTTACTTGCATTGAGCACAAAACACTTAGTCCGAAACAGGCAGTTCATCACAAAGATGTACGATTAATTTAATCAAAATATAACGATTGAGTGATATATCCTCCATACTTGTTGTACACTGAAGAAACCCTTCGAGCTTACATATGTTGGTTGTATGATTGTTTAAACAATAACAATTAGTACCACAAGTATTATCCCATGGTCACATACGTTTATAAGTATCGTCGTATTAGACGGTGTAAGTGTTATATGGCTATCTCTCCAAATGTGGAGATTTTCTTCAGATATTAGACAGTTCCTTAAGTGAAAATGATCATAAATAGCTCTCATAATTTTTATGTAACTCATTCCGATGGATTATTAAAAAAAGCCCAGCATTATTTGCACGGACGGGTGTTTACCGTAATTGCCTGTCCATGCATGCATTCAGATTTGTCAATATTTATAAAAATAAATATTTTAGTAGGTTCTCAATATAAATATATATATATATTTTTTCTAAAAAAGGTATAAGTAAGTTAAAATAATTTGAAAATAAGTTTCCTTTCCTCTACTACATGAAGGAATAGTTGTTTATGGACTTTGTCATGTTTAAAATGGAATATCTATGTACTAATTTGTACCGCAAAAACAACAACATAAACCATATCACATTTCTTTATTTTTCTTCACTATGTTGCTTTAACTACATTGATGCCACATAACATACACTCGGATGGGTACCAGAATGGCAACGACGCGTGACGTGTCACGTAATTGGGAACGCTCATTTGTAGGTAGATTAAACCAATTAAATCATACACATCACGCGGCCGCAGCTCATAACGAATGCGGAGTGCTGTCAATCAATCAACTGTAATCAAGGCGGCTGGAGATCAATGATGGAGTACTTATGGAATGAATAATGTCAACAATTAACCTTTAAAAAGTAGTCAAGCGGATTGTCTTAACGTTGCCTTGTGCATACTGATCTAATTGTCCATTCAAATAGTATCTGCCAGAATAAGTTCAATTATAAAATATAGCTTCATCGATTGGATATCTGTAATTTTTTAGTCCTCAAAATAAGTTGACAATATTAACTTTTCGATTAGCGATCACCGAAATACGGACGTACAGAAATAACCTGATAAAATGGGCATGGAGAAATTTGACATGTACGCCCAGCTTTATGAGGCTCAGAAACGCTTCGACTTGGCTTGTGATCAGATCATCTTTCTGAACCTGAAGTTAGATGCCATGAACCGACGATACCAGAAGTTCAGAGACGAATGTTACCGCCACTTCCGCTACACTCTACGCGTGCGCGTCATGGTTGTGGAGGGAGTGCTAGCCTCGTATTATAACTACGCATGCGTGAAGAAGAACGAGGTGCTGGACCTTCGGTTCAAGCTGTACGGAGAAAACCCCGACGACGGCGGAATGGACGATGAGAATCTCATACCTGAAGATTGAAGATTGTCTGTGTGGTGACGATTGTTAAGAGGTTATTCAGGGGACATAAACGCTGAAACAATCGAAAAGACCGTCAACGTGCAGTTTTAACAAAGAATGAAACGTGTGTTTTCATTATTACAACGGTAAAGCTTCGACACAAACAGCATGCAGTGTCAATTTTGTAGAAAGAAACCCCAATGTATTAATTTTAACTGATAATGCAATATTACGGCTATAGATGCCGATTGTTGACATGCAAATATGACAATGACCTCCGCGATCTGGAAAAGCTGTCGGTTACATGACTTAATTATGTATATGTCCAAATAGACAAGACGGGCGATAGGATTTGTTGAGCGATAAAGTCGCAGTTCATCAGAATATTGTTTGTTGGGCGTGGAATACAACACAAGTATCTAAGCTGCCAGACGACATGCTAGCATACATCCTGCACCATTTTTTTCTGGTACAGTGTTAATATAGTTGTTTTTACGTGTTCATCGTTAAGTTTTGTATTCAAGGCAAATCTAATTAAGTAGCATGTTTTGATTGATTTAAACTTGAATTTGTTACATTGTTTTGACGAAATGAAAAATAAATATTTATGATGTTTAATTTGTTTGTCTTACTTTTTTCACACACTTTACAACAACTTTTATTTAAACATTAACGGGGATATATGCATATGCATAACATATTAATAATGATAGCTTGAGTTTCCGGCATTCTGTAATTGTGTACTGATGTCACTTTTTGTAAATAATATTATGCTGGGAAAAGATCTGACTAAAACGATTTAATTATGGCTTTTCAAGTGGTGCTTATATAACGGTTACACGATATCATTAGATTGGTATCTAAAAAGCCAGCAAAATAATTCAATGGAATGTTTTAGTGGTTCTACCCATACATAGGTATGGGGTCTTCCTTCACCATGGATAAGCTGGGCTTCCAATATATAGTCACAATTGTGTCGAAGCAATGTCACAAAGAACGAATATTAAATGGTTTAATTGTACACATCGAAAGTAGCCACTTCAGTCGTTATTTTAATACACTCTAACGTGCTTGCAAGTTATAATTGAAATGGGATTTCGTTACACGCTCTGTTTAATAAAAATATATACAAACAGATCAATTCAACGGTTAATTCCGGGGATACATGATCGCATGGACAATATAAAAAAGAAGCAATATATGAAAAATAAGACATTTTTATTCAGAAGTGCATATATGGAAAAAGGCAATTTTCTTGTCTGTACAAAAATGCATGAAATAAATTGTAAAAGGGCGTACTTATAAACGTATAATTTCATTAAGTACCATACAAAAGGCAAATTGTGGAAGCGAGACGAATAGACTGGGAACATAACAGTAAAGTATACATGTTGATGACGCAAAAAGGTAAAGTAATTAAACTTTTTGCTCAGAATGCATTACAATTCCCTAAGGTGTTATTCAAGCATACTTCGGAAATAGTTGAATAAATAGTTTTTTTAAAGCTGAATCAAAACATTATTTCAAAAGTTAGCTTGCACACCCGAACATATCAGTCCGTGTATCATTCTATCAACAATAAATGTGGACGTGCTAGTCATCAGAATTTTTTTGGACAGTCTTGGAAATCTCTCGTTGGAAATTTATTTCCCGGGTCAAAAAACACCATGCAACTGTTTCTGTGCACTTAGCGCATGCGCAAGAGCACTTCCGGCCAGTATCCTTGATCAATACCCGAGGTCCGATGAGGATCTTTTAATTGGCCCTTCACTATTCCTCACACGTCTTTTCGTGTCGCCCCCTATATTTTGTCAAAAGTAATCACCGTATCTGCGATAGTTGTCCCCATCTGGAAACGGGAACCATATCCGAGGTCTGAAACAAATACTAGTACATGTCGTTTAGCAACCACTCTGCCATTGCTGTTAGAGACATCATCTAGAGTTTTAAGTACATGTACACTTGAATCTACATTGAGTAAAATGTCACATTCCAGCTGGTCCATTTTGCCATCTATTACAATATATCTCCCATTTGAGAGTTTTGTGCAAGACAACATTAAAATGACAAGAGCGTATGTCAACATCTCGGCGATGTTTGTTGAAGAATTCCACTTGCCATAGTGAAACATCAAGTCTTTATATACTGGCAAACATAGACCTAGAGGTCTGCGTCTGTGAATAATAAGTCATGCATTCATTCTACTAATAATTAAATTAGCACCGTACGGATTCATTGTTTCGGATTTTTAAATTAATGACTTTAGACGATGCTTTTTATAAATATGGATTTGCTCATGTCGTCATTTGAATGACTGTTATATTGAATTGAAATGCAAGTCGTAAATATTCATCAAAATACTTTCACACTGCTCATACGGTTCCTGTAAAAAAGGCCGTTATTTCTTTTAACCCACATAACCCACGCGACCTTTAAATGACGTAATACACGAGAATACACGACGCCATGTATCAATTTATTGAAATGAGTAGATTCTTTATTGGAGGACATCATTAATTTTGCTCATTTTAAAATTAAAATCATACAAAATAGTTTCTCCTCATTTGCAAATCCGATTAAAAATAAGTATTTTTAATGAAAAGAAACTGCACATTTGTACATTCTCATCGTCGAAAGTATTCTCGAAAAGTCACACTCTTTTTTCGAGAGTGTTGAAACGTAGCTACCATTAGTTATTTTTGAAGTTTCGCTAATTTTAGTAATTAATAATTACTCACTGTAGTCAGAAAATGTGGCATCTAAATAAGCTCTTACACATCGTTATAGGTGGCGGTATATCCTAGGGTAAATGGGAAGGGCACTGTGCTTTTATTTCTTTTGGCGAAATCAGCTTCAGGACTGAGTCAATATGTTTGCCCAGACTGTCTTGTTTAAATAATATGAACAACAATATTACAATAAACCCACAACAACTTGTAAATATTCATTTCCCAACGTATCATGTTGTAGATGTAACTGGAAGAAGAGAATTTAAATGCTTTAATAACACCGTCAAACAAAGTTAAGAATACGTTTTTTATAAGCAATTAGTAACAAGAAGCAATGAAACCATTTAGAGTTCTAACATTTCATATTGCACACACACACACACACACACACACACACACACACACACACACACACACACACACACACACACACACACACACACACACACACACACACACACACACACACACACACACACACACACACACACACACACACACACACACACACACACACACAAACACACACACACACACTCACGCACACACACACACACACACACACAAAGACACACACACACACACACACACACAGACAGACACACACAGACACAGACACAGACACAGACACACATAGACACACACACAGACACACACACACACACACACACACACACAGACACACACACACAGACACACACACACACACACACACAGACATACACACACACACAGACACACAGACACACACACACACACACACACACACACACACACACACACACACACACACACACAGATATATATAAAATATATTGAAATTGATGATCACATTACAATGTCGCGTCAGGATTCGAGACATTCTTATGATAAGCTAACTGAAATCACAGAACAAATCCAAAAATGCGACAAACTTTCGGATCAAAGTTCAATTATATGTCGCGGTAATTGTCTGGTGTTTATTCTACCGCGCCATTAATATATTTACATCCCACTGCCCCAACAGCCGTTCGTGAGTGTTGAGGTGTGTTGCAATGTGTTTTGATCTGATTGCTATTAAAATCTACCACATGTAAATGTCGGCGGTAAAGTGGAAATTAACACGACATGCACATGGTTTGTGACTTTTTTTTTAAAAAAAGTAATAATAATAACAACACATATCAACAAAAGAATGACTGGTCATGTGTGTCCGGCTCATAATACTCCCTTTTCTGGGATAAAAATGTCTCAAATTAGTCTACGAAAAGTGTCCTCATGCCTCGTTGTCACTGCCTGTGTTGTTACTCGAGCTACTGTCGTCATTTGAACTTCCGGTATTATTGGTACACTTCGGCTCTCTTGGTTTCCGCATATCGAACAAACACATCGATCATACCTTTTAACACAAGTGCCCGCATGCGCAGTGAGTAGGCCTAGAGATGAGTTTTCAGCAATTTATCACCGGCCATCTTCTGTGTCTGTATTGTAATAGCACTAAATTTAATATTCCGCAAGTCGATTTGATCGCAGGCTCGGTTAAACCGTCGTTGTGTCTCATACAGACGGACGAATATCGAAAAATCGATATTTGCCGTCATCGTGTCTATGGTTGCATTTCTGTCAAAGTTGTAAAGTGTCGATCAATTAATTCACAATCAGTTTTTTTCTCTTGTTCTCAAACAATAATAAAGTCTAAGTATTCACTTTGACGGGATATTTACATTAACACTGTTTGTTTGATAGAACATTTTCGGGAAGTGCCACGTTGGAGCGCTCCACAAACCAGGTTTAAGCACCCTTATTCGGTCCTTTTGCCGACTGACCGTTCCAAGACGGTAACTGATTTGTGTGTGTGTGTGTGTGTGTTATGTCTCGTCTCTTTGTTTTTGTCGCATTTATATTTACCCTGCTTGCCTTTGTCTAGAGGGAGATTAAATTTAAATATCTGTGGGAATTTTGATAGGACCTTTTTCTATAAGATTCGATGTGCTTGAACTTTACAACAATTGGCCGTGTTTTGTTGTATGTGGCTGATCTTTTTCGGTGCGATCGGTCTATTTTCAAGACGCTTTCCGCATCGTCTATGCGTAACACAGATTGACAGAATTGAAGAACTTTACTGGTGCAATTTTCTCTGTCGTTGCGGGGCTGATCTGGTCGGTTTTCATAGCCTTTATCGTGTGAATTCCCCGATACAGATATTGGGCCTGTTGTGGACGCATCAAAGCCCCCCTTACTGCCAATTTCCTCACTAATACCGAAAAACAACAAGTTGTCTCTCATTGAGCGACACTTAAGGTCAATTAAATATTCGCTCAAACTTTCATTCATTTGTTTCAAGATGTTGTTTTTATTTTTGACACCTCGCTCTTTAATTGCTTAACATCGGCTTTGTTTATTTCTGTACTCTGTGTAATTGTTATTATCGATGAAAGACTGAATTTTTTTCTTGATCCTCGCATTTGCTTTCAACCAAGGAAAGTCGTTCTGAGTGTTTAGCAATTGTATTTGTTATTTTAACCAGTTGGACAATTTTTTATCAATTTTGTCAAGACGATCCATGATTCTATTTAAAATAGTATTGCCGTCAGTGGTATGTGAATTGTCGATAAGTTGGCTTGCTGCTGTATGGCCGATGGTATTCGAGGCCATAGGTGGTGCAGGTGCAAACCCAGGCATGAATGTTGTTGATATACAGGGTACTGGTATATTGAGTTCATGGGGCTAATCGGTGAGTTCATATCTTGGAAACCGTATGGTGATTGTGGTTGATTACTCACGTTACTTATGGTTGGCGCCTTTTGGGCTGGTTGCATGCCAACCGGTCTCTTTGTTCGTTGTTGGGTGAGGTAATGGCGTCACTGTTCCGCTGGCTGGTTTTACCCATTTTATTAATTGGCAGACACGCGTTGTAAATCACGTTTTAAACCCACACCATCCACAGACGTTTAATCACACATAGACACATGCACAATAGTCCCTATCAGAGTATATTGCATCCAAAACATTATTTTTAGCGATTTCGTTACCGCTATCTACTCACGCATGCGCAGAAATTAGACAACATGTAATTGTAATAACACTCTCATTACTTCCCAAATCCGTAAAAAGGAAAAGAGGCGAAGTTAATTAGCTTCGGCTAAAAAAGATACTTGCACAGTCATATAATTAGACTTTACTCTTTGATTATAAAGGCGACCTTATAATCGTGTAGTACCTGACTACTAAATTATATATGTGTGTCTGCTATTTTTCAAAAAAGTTTTGCTGTAAGACGCGTTTTAACTATTTTTAAACGTTACTGACGAGGTGCATTTTCCTAGCACGGCTCCTTGTTGAGGCTTAAACATACTTAGAAGAGCTCAAAGCCGGAAAATTAAGCATGAATCGGAAGATGTGGTTTAAAGAGCTTCTTTATAGTCCCCCTCACAATGAGCGGGAAATAAAACATATTTAACTTCGTATCAACCTATTATTGCTAATCTTATAACATTAGAAATCATCGACAATTTGTACAAGTATAGATCTTATGCAATAGGACACTGTGCTCTCATTAGTGAATCTTTATAACATAGAATGCAATCTCCTAGACAACACATGCTTACATTATCTCTGGGTTATGGCAAAGGCAGCATCGTAGCTAACGTGAAAGTGAAATATCAAATATATCACTATTTAATCTAAACCCAAAATACCCTGCCGTTATTCTTGGAGTGTGGTGCAATGTGTTATGGTCCGATTGCTCTTTAATTCTACCTCATGTAAATCTCGGCGGTAAATTGGAAATTGAAAATGGCACATGGTTTGTGAAATTTAAAAAAATGTCATAATAATAACAACACATAACAACAAAAGCTTGACTGGTAATGTGACGATAATCTTATTTTTATTGTTAATAACAAGTCGATGCCATGATATAATTATTCGATTAATCTCTTTATAACTTAATGGAAGTAATTGTTGTGCCAATTATGTTTGAAATGGGTCAGTAATGAGCGTGTACAAGCCGTTACCGTGTCCAACGCACGCTTTGTGGTTGGGTGCAATAATGTGGATCCAAGCCATGCCACTCATGTGTGACAAACATGGCGCTTGAGATGGCTTCTTGCAACTAATAATTCAAACAAATTATTTCATATTAAAGGTCTTGTCCAACTGATACACTATCTGAATAACATTAAGAAAATAAATGTCTAAACCCCATTACGCATCCTTCTTTGCTCTGTTAAAAAGGAATTAATCTGTTGTGAATGATGTTATTAAATCCCCGCATGCTTTCGTGTACTGTTCATGAATAAAGTCTTCTCGCTGAGTAAAATCCCCCCCCCCCCCCCCACACACACATACCAGGAGATACAACAATAAAAAATTATTAAAATTATTATTATTTCACATCCAATGATATACTTGCATTGTGCACAAAACACGTGGTCCGAAACAGGCAGTTCATCACAAAGATGTACGATTAATTTAATCAAAATATAACGATTGAGTGATATATTCTTGTTGTACACTGAAGAAACCCTTCGAGCTTACATATGTTGGTTGTATGGTTGTTAAAACAATAATAATTAGTACCACAGGTATTATCCCATAGTCACATACATTTATAAGTAACGTCGTTGTAGACGGTTTAAGTGTTATATGGCCATCTCTCCAAATGTGGAGATTTTCTTCAGATATTAGACAGTTCCTTAAGTGAAAATGAACATAAATAGCTCTCATTATTTTTATGTTACTCATATATATATATATATTTTTTTTTTTCTAAAATAGGTATAAATAAGTTAAAATAATTTGAAAATAAGTTTCCTTTCCTCTACTACATGAAGGAATAGTTGTTTATGGACTTTGTCATGTTTAAAATGGAATATCTATGTACTAATTTGTACCGCAAAAACAACAACATAAACCATATCGCATTTCTTTATTTTTCTTCACTATGTTGCTTTAACTACATTGATGCCACATAACATACACTCGGATGGGTACCAGAATGGCAACGACGCGTGACGTGTCACGTAATTGGGAACGCTCATTAGTAGGTAGATTAAACCAATTAAATCATACACATCACGCGGCCGCAGCTCATAACGAATGCGGAGTGCTGTCAATCAACTCTAATCAAGCCGGCTGGAGATCAACGATGGAGTACTTATGGAATGAATAATGTCAACAATTAACCTTTAAAAAGTAGTCAAGCGGATTGTCTTAACGTTGCCTTGTGCATACTGATCTAATTGTCCATTCAAATAGTATCTGCCAGAATAAGTTCAATTATAAAATCTAGCTTCATCGATTGGATATCTGTAATTTTTTAGTCCTCAAAATAAGTTGACAATATTAACTTTTCGATTAGCGATCACCGAAATACGGACGTACAGAAATAACCTGATAAAATGGGCATGGAGAAATTTGACATGTACGCCCAGCTTTATGAGGCTCAGAAACGCTTCGACTTGGCTTGTGATCAGATCATCTTTCTGAACCTGAAGTTAGATGCCATGAACCGACGATACCAGAAGTCCAGAGACGAATGTAACCGCCACTTCCGCTACACTCTACGCGTGCGCGTCATGGTTGTGGAGGGAGTGCTAGCCTCGTATTGTAACTACGCATGCGTGAAGAAGAACGAGGTGCTGGACCTTCGGTTCAAGCTGTACGGAGAAAACCCCGACGACGGCGGAATGGACGATGAGATTCTCATACCTGAAGATTGAAGATTGTCTGTGTGGTGACGATTGTTAAGAGGTTATTCAGGGGACATAAACGCTGAAACAATCGAAAAGACCGTCAACGTGCAGTTTTAACAAAGAATGAAACGTGTGTTTTCATTATTACTACGGTAAAGCTTCGACACAAACAGCATGCAGTGTCAATTTTGTAGAAAAAAACCCAATGTATTAATTTTAACTGATAATGCAATATTACAGCTATAGATGCCGATTATTGACATGCAAATATGACAATGACCTCCGCGATCTGGAAAAGCTGTCGGTTACATGACTTAATTATGTATATGTCCAAATAGACAAGACGGGCGATAGGATTTGTTGAGCGGTAAAGTCGCAGTTCATCAGAATATTGTTTGTTGGGCGTGGAATACAACACAAGTATCTAAGCTGCCAGACGACATGCTAGCATACATCCTGCACCATTTTTTTCTGGTACAGTGTTAATATAGTTGTTTTTACGTGTTCATCGTTAAGTTTTGTATTCAAGGCAAATCTAATTAAGTAGCATGTTTTGATTGATTTAAACTTGAATTTGTTACATTGTTTTGACGAAATAAAAATAAATATTTATGATGTTTAATTTGTTTGTCTTACTTTTTTCACACACTTTACAACAACTTTTATTTAAACATTAACGGGGATATATGCATATGCATAACATGTTAATAATGATAGCTTGAGTTTCCGGCATTCTGTAATTGTGTACTGATGTCACTTTTTGTAAATAATATTATGCTGGGAAAAGATCTGACTAAAACGATTTAATTATGGCTTTTCAAGTGGTGCTTATATAACGGTTACACGATATCATTGGATTGGCTTTTAAAAAGCCAGGAAAATAATTCAATGGAATGTTTCAGTGGTTCTACCCAGACATAGGTATGGGGTCTTCCTTCACCATTAATAAGCTGGACTTCGCCTTTATAGTCACAATTGTGACGACGCACTGTAACAAAGAACGAATATTAAATGGTTTAATTGTACACATCGAAAGTAGTCACTTCAGTCGTTATTTTAATAAGCTGTAACGTCATCCGACATCGTGTCATCACGACTTTATATACCGTCTAAGCTTATACGGACCTTAGTGTGAATAATAAATCAAGCATTCATTCTACTTGTTCATAAATTACCACCTTTCGGATTCATTATTTTGGTGATTTACATAAATTACTTTAAGGCGATGGAGTTTAAGCAATACATGGATCTGCTTGTCGTTATTTGAAAAGAAGTTATGCCTGGTTGGATAGCATGTCGTGAATATTCGTATTATCATATACTGACTTGTAGAACAAACGACATTCAGGAACGACAGCAAAATAATATTCAATCCTTAATACATGGTGCACATATTGCAGGTATTGTAAGTGATTTCGTATGTTTGTTGATCAGTCGTCGCTCCTTGGAAATAACTATGCGATGCATAAATGCTCGCTCCATGAAAACTTCTATGTTATGTTTGAACAAAATAGATCAATTCAAATGAATTTAATTTGTTTATTTCTCGTTTGATTAATAAAAGAACCTTTTATTGAAGAAGCATACAATTAAGGTGTAATTAGTACATTGTTATATTTGATTCTCGTGGAAGTTGGCAGTCCGGAGCACAACAACCGCATTGTATCACGTTCTGTCAAAACCGACTAAAACTAAATACAACAGCCGGAATTCGTACGCTGTCCTTATAACTGTAGTTTATCAACATAAGTACCAACCATCAGAATATACAATATATTCAAAATCTAAATAAACTTAAAGGTTTATCCGTATAAAATGTGTCATAAAATGGATATGATTTTTCTATTCTTTGATAAACCTTACAATAGGACACTGTGCTCTCATTAGTGAATCTTTATAACATAGAATGCAATCTTCTAGACAACACATGTTTACATTATCTCTGGGTTATAGCAAAAGCAGCATCGTAGCTAACGTGAAAGTGAAATATCAAATATATTACTATTTCATCTAAACCCCCAAAACACTGTCGTTATTTTTGAAGTGTGGTGCATTGTCCGATTGCACTTTAATCTACCTCTTGTAAATCTCGGCGGTTAATTGGAAATTGAAAATGGCACATGGTTTGTGAAATTTAAAAAATGTCATAATAATAACAGCACATAACAACAAAAGCTTGACTGGTAATGTGACGATAATCTTATTTTTATTGTTCAGAATAAGTCGATGCCATGATATAATTATTCGATTAATCTCTTTATAACTTAATGGAAGTAATTGTTGTGCCAATAATGTTGGAAATGGGTCAGCAATGAGCGTGTACAAGCTGTTACCGAGTCCAACGTACGCCTGGTGGTTGGGTGCAGTAATGTGGATCCAAGCCATGCCACTCAGGTGTGACAAACATGGCGCTTGAGATAACTTCTTGCAACTAATAATTCAAACAAATTATTTCATATTAAAGGTCTTGTCCAACTGATACACTATCTGAACAACATTAAGAAAATGTCTAAACGTCATGACACATCCTTTATTGCTCTATTAAAAAGGAATTAATCTGTTGTGAATGATGTTATTAATTCCCCGCATGTTTTCGTGTACTGTTCATGAATAAAATCTTCTCGCTGAGTAAAATACCCCACACCAGGAGATACAACAATAAAAAATTAATAAAATTATTATTATTTCACATCCAATGATATACTTCCATTGTGCACAAAACACTTAGTCCGAAACAGGCAGTTCATTACAAAGATGTACGATTAATTTAATCAAAATATAACGATTGAGTGATATATTCTTGTTGTACACTGAAGAAACCCTTCGAGCTTACATATGTTGGTTGTATGGTTGTTAAAACAATAATAATTAGTACCACAGGTATTATCCCATAGTCACATACATTTATAAGTAACGTCGTTGTAGACGGTTTAAGTGTTATATGGCCATCTCTCCAAATGTGGAGATTTTCTTCAGATATTAGACAGTTCCTTAAGTGAAAATGAACATAAATAGCTCTCATTATTTTTATGTTACTCATTCCGATGGATTAATAAAAAAGCCCAGCATTATTTGCACGAATAGGTGTAATTACCGTAATTGTTAAGAGGTTATTCAGGGGACATAAACGCTGAAACAATCGAAAAGACCGTCAACGTGCAGTTTTAACAAAGAATGAAACGTATGTTTTCATTATTACTACGGTAAAGCTTCGGCACAAACAGCATGCAGTGTCAATTTTGTAGAAAAAAAACCCCAATGTATTAATTTTAACTGATAATGCAATATTACGGCTATAGATGCCGATTGTTGACATGCAGATATGACTATGACCTCCGCGATCTTGGGAATGCTGTCGGTAACATGACTTAATTATGTATATGTCCAAATAGACAAGACGGACGATAAGATTTGTTGAGCGACAAACTCGCAGTTCATCAGAATATTGTTTGCTGGGCATGGAATACAACACAAGTATTTTAGCTGCCAGACGACATGCTAGCATACATCCTGCACCATTATTTTCCTGGTAAAGTGTAAATATAGTTGTTTTTGCGTGTTCATCGTTAAGTTTTGTATTCAAGTCAAATCTAATTAAGTAGCCTGTTTTGATTGATTTGAACTAGAATTTGTTATATTGTTATGACGAAATGAAAAATAAATATTTATGATGTTTAATTTGCTTGTCTTACTTTTTTCACACACTTTACAACAACTTTTATTTTAACATTAACGGGGATATATGCATATGCATAACATGTTAATAATGATAGCTTTAGTTTCCGGCATTCTGTAATTGTGTACTGATGTCACTTTTTGTAAATAATATTATGCTGGGAAAAGATCGGACTAAAACGATTTAATTATGGCTTTTCAAGTGGTGCTTATATAACGGTTACACGATATCATTAGATTGGTATCTAAAAGGTCAGCAAAATAATTCAATGGAATGTTTTAGTGGTTCTACCCATACATAGGTATGGGGTCTTCCTTCACCATGGATAAGCTGGACTTCCAATATATAGTCACAATTGTGTCGAAGCAATGTCACAAAGAACGAATATTAAATGGTTTAATTGTACACATCGAAAGTAGTCACTTCAGTCGTTATTTTAATAAACTGTAACGTGCTTGCAAGTTATAAGTGAAATGGGATTTCGTTACACGCTCTGTTTAATAAAAATATATACAAACATATCAATGCAACGGTTAATTCCAGGGAGACATAAACGCATGGACTATATAAAAAGTAGCAATATATAACAAAATAAGAAGGGCTTATATGGAAAAATTTCTTGTCTGTGCAAAATTGCATGAAATAAATTGTAAAAGGGCGTACCTATAAACGTATAATTACATTAAGTATCATACAAAACGCAAATTGTGGAAGTGAGACGAATAGACTAGGAACATAACAGTAAATTATACATGTTGATGACGCAAAAAGGTAAAGTAATTAAACTTTTTGCTCAGAATGCATTACAATTCCATAAGGTGTTATTCAAGCATACTTCGCAAATAGGTGAATAAATGGTTTTTTAAAAGCTGAATCAATACATTATTTTAAAAGTTAGCTTGCACACCCGAACATATCAGTCCGTGTATCATTCTATTAGCAATAAATGTGGAAGTGCTAGTAATCAGAATTTTTTTGGACAGTCTTGGAAATCTCTCGTCGGAAATTTATTTCCCGGGTCAAAAAACACCATACAACTGTTTCTGTGCACCAAGCGCATGCGCAAGAGCACTTCCGGCCAGTATCCTTGATCAATACCCGAGGTCCGATGAGGGTCTTGTAAGTGGCCCTTCACTATTCCTCACACGTCTTTTCGTGTCGCCCCCTATATTTTGTCAAAAGTAATCACCGTATCTGCGATAGTTGTCCCCATCTGGAAACGGGAACCATATCCGAGGTCTGAAACAAATACTAGTACATGTCGTTTAGCAACCACTCTGCCATTGCTGTTAGAGACATCATCTAGAGTTTTAAGTACATGTACACTTGAATCTACATTGAGTAAAATGTCACATTCCAGCTGGTCCATTTTGCCATCTATTACAATATATCTCCCATTTGAGAGTCATGCATTCATTCTACTAATAATTAAATTAGCACCTTACGGATTCATTGTTTCGGATTTTTACATAAATGACTTTGATGTTGACGATGCTGTTTATAAATATGGATTTGCTCATGTCGTCATTTGAATGGCTGTTATATTGAATTAAAATGCAAGTCGCAAATATTCATCACAATAATTTCACACTGCTCATACGGTTCCTAAAAAAATGGCCTTTATTTCTTTTAACCCACACAACCCACGCGACCTTTAAATGACGTAATACACGAGAATACACGACGCCATCTATCAATTAATTGAAATGAGTAGATTCTTTATTGGAGGACATCATTAATTTTGCTCATTTTAAAATTTAAAATTCATACAAAATAGTTTCTCCTCATTTGCAAATCCGATTAAAAATAAATATTTTTAATGAAAAGAAACTGCACATTTGTACATTCTCATCGTCGAAAGTATTCTCGGAAAATCACACTCTTTTTTCGAGAGTGTTGAAACGTAGCTACGATAAGTTATTTTTGAAGTTTCGCTAATTTTAGTAATTAATAATTACTCACTGTAGTCAGAAAATGTGGCATCTAAATACGCTCTTACACATGGTTATAGGTGGCAGTATATTCTCGGGTAAATGGGAAGGGCACTGTGCGTTTATTTCTTTTGGCGAAATCAGCTTCAGGACTGAGTCAATATGTTTGCCCAGGCTGTCTTGTTTAAATAATATGAACAACAATATTAAAAAAACCCACAACAACTTGTAAATATTAATTTCCCAACGTATCATGTTTTAAATGTAACTGGTAGAAGAGAATTTAAATGCTTTAATAACACCGTCAAACAAAGTTAAGAATACGTTTTTTATAAGCAATTAGTAACAAGAAGCAATGAAACCATTTAGATTTCTAAAATTTCATATTACACACACACACAAACACACACACACACACACACACACACACACACACACACACGCACACGCACACGCACACACACACACACACGCGCACGGACGCACGCACGCACGCACATATATAAAATATATATAACATTTTCACTGAAATTTTCACTGAAATTGATGATCACAGTACAATGTCGAGTCAGGATTCGAGACATTCTTATGATAAGCTAACTGAAATCACAGAACAAATCAAAAAGTGCGACAAACTTTCGCATCAAAGTTCAAATATTATGTCGCGGTAATTGTCTGGTGTTTATTCTACCGCGCCATTCGTATATTTACATCCCACCGCCCCAACAGCCGTTCGTGAGTGTTGGGGTGTGTTGCAATGTGTTTTGATCTGATTGCTATTAAAATCTACCACATGTAAATGTCGGCGGTTAAGTGGAAATTAACACGACATGCACATGGTTTGTGACTTTTTTTAAAAAAAAAAGTAATAATAATAACAACACAAATCAACAAAAGAATGACTGGTCATGTGTGCCCGGCTCATAATACTCCATTTTCTGGGATAAAAATGTCTCAAATTAGTCTACGAAAAGTGTCCTCATGCCTCGTTGTCACTGCCTGTGTTGTTACTCGAGCTACTGTCGTCATTTGAACTTCCGGTATTATTGATACACTTCGGCTCTCTTGGTTTCCGCATATCGAACAAACACATCGATCATACCTTTTAACACAAGTGCCCGCATGCGCAGTGAGTAGAGATGAGTTTTCAGCAATTTATCACCGGCCATCTTCTGTGTCTGTATTGTAATAGCACTAAATTTAATATTCCGCAAGTCGATTTGATCGCAGGCTCGGTTAAACCGTCGTTGTGTCTCATACAGACGGACGAATATCGAAAAATCGATATTTGCCGTCATCGTGTCTATGGTTGCATTTCTGTCAAAGTTGTAAAGTGTCGATCAATTAATTCACAATCAGTTTTTTTTTCTCTTGTTCTCAAACAATAATAAAGTCTAAGTATTCACTTTGACGGGATATTTACATTAACACTGTTTGTTTGATAGAAAATTTTCGGGAAGTGCCACGTTGGAGCGCTCCACAAACCAGGTTTAAGCACCCTTATTCGGTCCTTTTGCCGACTGACCGTTCCAAGGCGGTAACTGAATTTTTTTTGTGTGTGTTATGTCTCGTCCCTGTGTTTTTCTCGCATTTATATTTATCCTGCTTGCCTTTGTCTAGAGGGCGATTAAATTTAAATATCTGTGGGAATTTTGATAGGACCTTTTCCTATTAGATTCGATGTGCTTGAACTTTACAACAATTGGCCGTGTTTTGTTGTATGTGGCTGATCCTTTTCGGTGCGATCGGTCTATTTTCAAGACGCTTTCCGCATCGTCTATGTGTAACACAGATTGACAGAATTGAAGAACTTTACAGGTGCAATTTTCTCTATCATTGCGGGGCTGATCGGGTCGGTTTTCATAGCCTTTATCATGTGAATTCCCCGATACAGATACTGGGCCTGTTGTGGACGCATCAATGCCCCCCTTACTGCCAATTTCCTCACTAATACCGAAAAACAACAAGTTGTCTCTCATTGAGCGACACTTAAGGTCAATTAAATATTCGCTCAAACTTTCATTCATTTGTTTCAAGATGTTTTTATTTTTGACACCTCGCTCTTTAATTGCTTAACATCGGCTTTGTTTGTTTCTGCCCTCTGTGTAATTGTTATTATCGATGAAAGACTGACTTTTTTTCTAGATCTTCGCATTTTCTTTCAACCAAGGAGGGTCGTTCTGAGTGTTTAGCAATTGTATTTGTTATTTAAACCAGTTGGTCAATTTTTTATCAATTTTGTCAAGACGATCCATGATTCTTTTTAAAATAGTATTGCCGTCAGTGGTATGTGAATTGTCGATAAGTTGGCTTGCTGCTGTATGGCCGATGGTATTCGAGGCCATAGGTGGTGCAGGTGCAAACCCAGGCATGAATGGTTGTTGATATACAGGGTACTGGTATATTGAGTTCATGGGGCTAATCGGTGAGTTCATATCTTTGAAACCGTATGGTGATTGTGGTTGATTACTCACGTTACTTATGGTTGACGCCTTTTGGGCTGGTTGCATGCCAACCGGTCTCTTTGTTCGTTGTTGGGTGAGGTAATGGCTTCACTGTTCCGCTGGTTGGTTTTACACATTTTATTAACTGGCAGACACGCGTTGTAATCACGTTTTAAACCCACACCATCCACAGACGTTTAATCACACATAAACACATGCACAATAGTCCCTATCAGAGTATTTTGCATCCCAAACATTATTTTTAGCGATTTCGTTACCGCCATCTACTCACGCATGCGCAGAAATTAGACAACATGTAATTGTAATAACACTCTCATTACTTCCCAAATCCGTAAAAAGAAAAGAGGCAAAGTTAATTAGCTTCGGCTAAAAAAGGATACTTGCACAGTCATATAATAAGACTTTACTCTTTGATTATAAAGGCGACCTTATAATCGTGTAGTACCTGACTACTAAATTATATATGTGTGTCTGCTATTTTTCAAAAAAGTTTTGCTGTACGACGCGTTTTAACTATTTTTAAACGTTACTCAAGAGGTGCATTTTCATAGCACGGCTCCTTGTTGAGGCTTAAACATACCTAGAAGAGCTCAAAGCCGGAAAATTAAGCATGAATCGGAAGAGTGTGGTTTAAAGAGCTTCTTTAATATTATAGTCCCCCCCTCACAATGAGCGGGAAATAAAACACATTTAACTTCGTATCAATCTATATAATTGCTGTTCTTATAACATTAGAAATCATCGACAATTTGTACTAGTATAGATCTTATGCAAATAAGATGTAAAACATGACATATATCAGTTGAAATTATATAGCAAAACAAGATTTTAATGTTGATTTTAAACATGTTTTGTACATATGAAGGACACATTATGGATTACATACATCTGTTTACTTTAGTGCAATTTAGTTAAATTTCTACGATTTTTTAAGAAATGTATACAAATGCCACGTTTCACATAACTTAAATTAAATAACTAAAAAAAACCCCGTTTTGGTAGCAAGTTCTATGCAAAGTGACAGAGATAATAAGACAAAATGTGACAAAAATAAAATGATCATTATCCTCTGATCTTCTGATCCATCTTTATCATATTAACTTTTCCTTAATCCCAACTATGATTGGAAATCTGAAGTTCTAACAGGACCTTTCTACCATTATATTTCACATTAAAACATGAAAACCGTTATCATGTTGTAAGACAGACAGCAAAAAAAAGAGAGACTGGTTCTGTAAGACAGAAAAGAGGATGTTGTGTTCCCAGCTGCAGGCTTAAAGTGCCTGATTTAGTTGGCTAAAACTATTATATAGCCAAGTACACATGTTATATATAAGAACATTAAAATCAACGATAAGACAGAATGGTTGAGCCAAAAGTTCCAAAAAGAGTCGGCTTCTATGTTGAAGCCGTATTATGAAGCATCTCCACATTACGCATTTATCGTTACCAGACAGTAATTAACACGTAACGTTACTTGTGGGAAAGGGGAGCTGGAACTGTTAGATAATGACCTGCCACAACAACACAATTGGCTTCGAATAGGCCAGTTTTCCAATCGGCGATTTTAGGTACAATTAAAAACAACAACATTCTTTACGAATATACAAAAGGAAAGACGAAGAAAGTCACTTGAAAATGTTATAGATTCAATGGTTGTGTCATTGGAAATTTGTTTTAGTTAACGGTGGTCTTCTTAAAATCGTTAAATAACTATTTCTATGTTTATATTTGGCGATCTTCCTTATGTAAGCAGATTATCTATACTTTTTAAATCCAGGTTTTCGCAAATTAGACTTCATAACCAGATTGATATAAAAGGGCGCTTATAAATACATATAGTAGTAAAGCTGACTATAACTTTTTACTAATTTGTCTGTATAATTTTTACATAGCTGACTATATATTCCGTACATAGCTGACTCTATATTCCGTACATAGCTGACTCTGTATTCTGTACATAGCTGACTATATATTCTGTACATAGCTGACTATATATTCTGTACGTAGCTGACTCTATATTCTATACATAGCTGACTATATATTCTTTACGTAGCTGACTATATATTCTGCACATAGCTGACTATATTTTCTTTACATACCTGACTATATATTATGTACATATCTGACTATATATTCTGTATATTGCTGACTGTATATTCTGTATAAGCTGACTATATATTCTGTACATTGCTTACTTTATATTCTGTACATAGCTGACTATATATTCTGTATATAGCTAACCTTATATTCTGTACATAGCTGACTATATATACTCCGGTGACCTAATTTCGTCACCCTATGGATTTAAAAGTAAAAAAGTAAACACACGAGGAACAGATAATTGCAACTTTTTACTTAACTTTAAATTAATTTATTTCCACATCATTTCATCATTCACTCCAACAGTATTCATGAAAAAATCAAACACAAAACAGCTACAAAGTTCAAGAGGTTAATACACGGCAGCCATTTTGAAAGTGACCTTATTTCGTCACAGCACGCGCTATAAACAATCGCATTAGGCAAAGGCTATTAACTTGTGCTTTAGACATGTTGAATGAATGGGAACAATCAAACTAGAGTCAAACTTCGTTTTTAATACACAAAACAGACATTTAACATGGAAAAACAATCAAGTGATTTAACAGTTATTCTTCAGAGATGCAATGTTTGCAGAAGAATTTGTCTCCTCTTCTGATAACCCTGATGGATGTACAAAATCCAAGATGGACCCAATGTTTGCAAGGGACGCCTGCACGGACACCATCACACTGCGCCCATTTGAGAATGACTAAAGATGTGCATGACGCTAGATCAGCTGGTGAAAAACGACCGCAGACACAGCAGACTTCTTCATTATCAGCATCATCATCAGAGGAGCTTTGTGACAAGTTCACATGTGAAGGACCTGGTCTGGGAGAGGCAGTTTCAGGTTGGTGACTTTTCTGGTGACTTTTCTGGTTGGTGACAGATTTGTCTGTATTGCATGATTGGTTTTTATTGTTTTGTTTTGGTGCATTTTGGTTCTTTTCATGTTCTTTCATTTTTTCCACAACATTTTCACAAAGTTCTCTGCCAGCCACTATTTTACTCATTGTGTTCCGAGGCTTTTTTGTTTTCTGTTTTTGTCTTTTTTAGATTTTGTTCTTTTTCAGAAAAGAAATGGTCTGCTGGTTCAACGATGATTCCACATTCAATGGTCGCCTGGCTTTCTTCTTCAACATAAACCTCGGCTTGAAGGAGCTTGTCTTTGGGAATGGCATCAGGGTTTAGTGGGAATATTCCTGTTCGCCTAAACCCAGAGTGAAGATTTTCAGGGCTCAATGATTTGCAGTAAACCTTGCAGACCAATTCGCAAACATTGTACCTAGTGACAGTTGCTGACGTCAGACGGGTCAACTTGTGGCATTTTGCATTGAACATTTTCTCAAATGGGCCGAAACAAGAAACGTCCATTGGCTGAAGAATGTGGCTGGTGTGGGCGGGCAAAATAAACAAGATAATCCCGTGATCTCTCGCCCACTCAGTCAATCCCACCGACACGTGAGACTTATGGCCATCCAATACAATCAAACTTTTTTCATTATCTCTTCAAGGAGCATACTTTACAAAATGTTCAACAAGATATTGTCTAAATATGGCATGATTCGACCAACCAGAGTCACTCATGGTTGCTGCTGCTCCTGGAGACTTCCCGGCCAGAAGAGATTCGTACATCCGCTTACCAGGAAAAACGAAGAAAGGTGGAATGGCTGTCCCGCTCACACTTCCGCAGCCAATCAGTGTGACTGTCTGACCCTTTCCGGACGTGACAGCTAAGGGACAGTCATGAGAACTAGCGACTATGTGTTGGGGTTTGTGCTCGGTGGTGAGGCCTTTTTCATCAAGGTTAAAATGAGATGAGGCTTGTTAAGCAAATCGTGTTGTTGAAGGGAAGATTTTAAATTGGCAAAGTAAGAAGATACAATTGATTGAGAAGCCATTTTTGCTCTAGCATATTCTAGGCCTTTGGGTTTGAGAACTTTCAATTCTGGCCAGCGTTTCAAAAATCCTCTCAACCACTTCATGGACACAGGCTGATGTTTCCCCCTCTTGGATAGCTGGACAGCAAAGTCAGAGGCTAGGTTGACACACTCCTGTCGTGTATAACCATAGCCAAAGCCTGCCATGGTCTTAATGTGATGGACCAGTTTGAGTTCCTCATCAAGTGTAAACATGGGGTGTTTCCCTATCAATGCAGAGGCATGATCAACTTTCCCCAAGACACGATCTCTCAGAGTAGTGACGGGCACATTGTAAATCTTGGCAGCTTTTTTCACAAACATTTTCTTTTCTTTGCATTGTTTATAAGCTGCAGTTAGAGCTTGGGGAGAATAATGCCTGTATTTGGTCTTTATTTGTTGTGGATGAACCTAAAATAATGTTACAAATTTACTTTTGTTGTTACGAAAATGCAATAAAAAACTAAAATAAAGTTACAAATTTACTTTTGTTGTTACGAAAATGCAATAAAAAACTAAAATAAAGTTACAAATTTACCTTTGTTGTTACGAAAATGCAATAAAAAAATTGTGTGGCTTTAAATCACTGCACATAGATACATTGTGATCACGTGACCTCCATTGACAAAATGTAAACAAAGCAGACGGTGCAACCAAGTATATAAAACATGACATTTTAGTAAATTAGAATAGTATATTCGAAAAGGTTACTACTGATTAAAGTTTTTTAAGTACATTTTACATAGAAAACCTGAGGGATTTGTTTATTTACCTGCTTAAACCGCATGTTTACATCTGAAACCACTCGAGCGTTAAATACTATGCATAGTAAAATTTTTCTCACGGCAACTCACGCGCACCTGTTGAAATTTCGCGATATCTCAACCAAAACAAAAATGGTGACAAAATAAGGTCAGGGACGAAATAAGGACCTCAGAGGATATGTTCTGTACATAGCTGATTTTACATCCTGTACATAGCTGACCATATATTCTGTACATAGCTGACTTTATATTCGGTACATAGCTGAGTATATATTCTGTACATAGTTGACATTATATTCGGTACATAGCTGAGTATATATTCTGTACATAGTTGACTTTATATTCGGTACATAGCTGACTATATATTCTGTACATAGCTTACTTTATATTCTGTACATAGCTGACTATATATTCTATATATAGCTGACTATATATTCTGTACATAGCTGACTTTATATTCTGTACATAGCTGATTTTATATTCTGTACATAGCTGACTATACATTATGTACATAGCTGACTATATATTCTGTACATAGCTGACTTTATATTAGGTACATAGATGGCTATATATTCTGTACATAGTTGACTACATATTCTGTACATAGCTGACTATATATTCTGTACATAGCTGGCGCTATATATTCTGAATATAGCTGACTATAAATTCTGTATATAGCTAACTTTATATTCTCTATATAGCTGACTATATATTTTGTACTTAGCTGACTATATGTTCCTAACATAGCTGACTATATATTCTGTACATAGCTGACTTTATATTCTGTACATAGCTGACTTTATATTCTGTACATAGCTGACTATATTCTGTATATAGCAGACTATATATTATGCACATAGCTGACTATATATTCTGTACATAGCTGACTTTATATTCTGTACATAGCTGACTTTATATTCTGTACATAGCTGACTTTATATTATGTACATAGCTGACTATATATTATGTATATAGCTGACTTTATATTCTATACATAGCTGACTTTATATTCTGTACATAGCTGACTTTATATTCTGTATATAGCTGACTTTATATTCTGTACATAGCTGACTTTATATTCTGTACATAGCTGACTATATATTCTGTACATAGCTGACTTTATATTCGGTACATAGTTGACTATATATTCTATACATAGCTTACTTTATATTCTGTACATAGCTGACTTTATATTCTGTACATAGCTGACTTTATATTCTGTACATAGCTGACTATATATTCTGTACATAGCTAACTATATATTCTGTATATAGCTGACTATATATTCTGTACATAGCTGACTATATATTCTGTACATAGTTGACTATATATTCTGTACATAGCTGACTTTATATTCTGTACATAGCTGACTTTATATTCTGTACATAGCTGACTTTATATTCTGTACATAGCTGACTATATATTCTGTACATAGCTAACTATATATTCTGTATATAGCTGACTATATATTCTGTACATAGCTGACTATATATTCTGTACATAGCTGACTTTATATTCGGTACATAGCTGACTATAAAGTCTGTATATTGCTGACTGTATATTCTGTATATAGCTGACTATATATTCTGTACATAGCTGACTATATATTCTGTACATAGCTGATTTTATATCCTGTACATAGCTGACTTTATATTCGGTACACAGCTGACTATAAAGTCTGTATATTGCTGACTGTATATTCTGTATAAGCTGACTATATATTCTGTACATTGCATACTTTATATTCTGTACATAGCTGACTATACATTCTGTATACAGCTGACTATATATTCTGTACATAGCTGACTATATATTCAGTACATAGCTGACTTTATATTCTGTATAAGCTGACTATATATTCCGTACATAGCTGAATACATATTCTGTACATAGCTGACTATACATTCTGTATACAGCTGACTATATATTCTGTACATAGCTGACTATATATTCTGTACACAGCTTACTTTATATTCTGTACATAGCTTACTCTATATTCTGTATATAGATGACTATATATTCTGTACATGCTGACAATATATTCTATACATAGCTGACTATATATTCTGTACATAGCTGACGCTCTATATTCTGTATATAGCTGACTATATATTCTGTATATAATTAATTTTATATTCTCTACATAGCTGACAATATATTTTGTACTTAGCTGACATAGTTTACATCGCTGAGTATATATTCTGTACATAGCTGACTATATATTCTGTTCATAGTTGATTATATAATCTTTGAACACTTGATTATATATTCTTTACATAGCTGGCTATATATTATTGACATAGCTGAGTATATATTCTGTACATAGCTGGCGCTCTATATTCTGTATATAGCTGACTATATATTCTGTATATAGCTAACTTTATACTCTCCACATAGCTGACTATATATTTTGTACTTAGCTGACAGTATATTCTTTACATAGCTGAGTATATATTCTGGACATAGCTGACTATATATTTTGTTCATAGTTGATTATATAATCTTTAAACACTTGATTATATATTCTTTACATAGCTGACTATATATTATTGACATTGCTGACTATTAATTCTGCACATAGCTGACTATATATTCGGTACATAGCTGACTTTATATTCTGTACATAGCTGACTATATATTATTGTACATAGCTGACTTTATATTCGGTACATAGCTGACTATATATTCTGTAAATAGCTTACTATATATTCTGTACATAGCTGGCGCTATATATTCTGTATATAGCTGACTATATATTCTGTACATAGCTGACTATATATTCTGTACATAGCTGACTTTATATTCTGTACATAGCTGACTATATATTCCGTACATAGCTGAATACATATTCTGTACATAGCTGACTATATTTTCTGTACATTGCTTACTTTATATTCTGTACATAGCTCACTCTATATTATGTATATAGCTGACTGTATATTCTGTACACAGCTTACTTTATATTCTGTACATAGCTCACTCTATATTATGTATATAGCTGACTGTATATTCTGTACACAGCTTACTTTATATTCTGTACATAGCTCACTCTATATTCTATAAATAGCTGACTATATATTCTGTACATATCTTGCGCTCTATATTTTGTATATAGCTGACTATATATTCTGTATATAGCTAACTTTATATTCTCTACATAGCTGACTAGATATTTTGTACTTAGCTGACTATATATTCTTTACATAGCTGACTATATACTCTGTACATAGCTGACTATATATTCTGTTCATAGTTGATTATATAATCTTTAAACACTTGATTATATATTCTTTACATAGCTGGCTATATATATTGACATTGCAGACTATATATGCTGTACATAGCTGACTATTTATTTTTTACAAAGCTGACTATATATTATTGACATAGCTGAATATACATTTTTACAAAGCCGACTATATATTTCTAAATTGCTGACTATATATTCTTTACAAAGCTGACTATATATTCTTTACATTGTTGACTACATTTTGCATAAGAATATCTGAAATGTGCAAACACCTCAAATCTTAAACGTTACAATGCATAGCCAATCCTCCATTTAAAATAATCCACATTTTGCTATTACAAACTTGTTATCAATAGATACCATAATAGCTTTTCAGTTAAGAAAGTAGCACAGTTCGAAAATCAAAGTGAATTACTTCATTTACTTTCTAAGTTTTAAAAACATAACCCCCCCCCCCAAAAAAAAACAAAAAAAAAAAAAAAAAAAAAAAAAAAAAAAAAAAAAAAAAAAAACCCCGAGTTCCCCGAACTTAAGCATCTATTTTAGGCATTGTGCATGTTTTTACAGACGTCGACGTTTCCCAGACTGGGACCCGTAGTGAGAGGCTCCGCAAAACACATTCACCTTTGAACATAAGCAAATTTCACTGAGCGCTCCAGATATGGCCGTCGCACCGACAGCTGTGTGTATATCTGTTGGGCCTCAGAGGTTTGCTGATCATCCAGTCAGTAGTATTAGTTATATACGTCTTGGCTGTCACGGCGATAGCAGTATCATTGAAGATAGAGTGATCAAACATCGCACATTACAGATAATAACAAATATGACGCGAGGACGTAAAATGGTTTTTACATTCGCAAATTTGGTACTGGGGTTTGCTACTGGAATGGTTGTGTTGAGTGTGATTAAGTCCAATTGTCGGCCGGAAATGAATCGTGGCGTTCTTAAAGAACAATATAAGCAGGAAGATCTTGCTTTGGGGCAAATTCGATTTTTCGATAGCACAAGCGACATTTCTCATCTATCGAAGGAGTGCGTTCCATTAAAAGTAAAATATGCGGTAATACACAATCCTACTATTTGTATTTATAATGTGTCCGAGGACATGTTCGTATCAAGGTCACTTAAGATCCACGGTGTGCACGAAGGAGGCATATTAGAAGCGATAGCAGAACACATACAATCACGTCCGGAAATGATCCTTTTGGACGTCGGATGCAACATAGGAACATACTCACTCTACGCAATTGCACTGGGTCACAAGGTAATTGCCATAGATGCTTTTTTACCGAATTTACAACTTCTCAACAAGTCTGTCCATCTTGTCCACCAAGAAGATAACATTATGCTCTTGTGGAACGCCGTTTCGGACGTCCATGAAATGGTCTTTCTCGGGAAAGCTGAGAGAAACGTCGGTGGAAATCGTGTATTGGATGAAGACAAAGCCAAGAACCCGAACGTTAAAAAGGCAGCTGAAGACGTTATACCTACCATAACGTTGAACGACTTGGTAACCGCGATTAAACTTGAAAACAAAACCATATTTTTTAAAATGGACATCGAAGGCATGGAGCATAAAGCATTGATTGGGGCGTCAGAGCTGTTCAAGAGAAACAATGTGTGCTTTGTAGTGATGGAAGTGACATGGCAAAGGTATGCTGGAAGGCAAAACATGATTATGGACCTTATGAAGAACTTTGGCTTCACTACATACTCAGACGCATCTTTTAAGACAGTTCTAACAGATGAAAACGTTAAAGGAAAAGATGCATTCTTTGCTAAACCATCCTGTTTAAAGGAGTTATAAATAACGGCCAACTATTATATGTATTGGCTTCTACACTATTTGTATAATGGTAATATATGTACAGGTATCACACTTTTTTCATTCCAATTTTTATTTATTATGTAATTTAAAAAAAAATCTCAGTGTTCGCTCAAAATTGAGTATATATGTCTATACATATGCTAACTAAAGCAAAGAGGAACACTCTTCAAAACATATTTTTTCTTAAATGTGTAAAATGTTTGGTCCATGTTTAGATTTTACTTACATATGACTAATTTTATTATCTGACATCACTGAAATGACGCCTCATTAATTTCTGCAAGTATTCGGCAATCAAGCTGACCAGATGTAACCAGGTATTTGTTTTAAAGCAGATAAATGTATACGTTTACCAACAATTGATAGTTGAGGTAGGTGGTGCCCGAGATTATGTGTCCCACAGATAATCTGAAAAGTGCAGGTTTGTCTCCATCTTGTGATACAGAATTTTGCCTTTCAGATTTCTTTAATTTGTTATAATATAAAACGTTATAAATAAACGTTTGAATATTATCACCTTTAATAAATGATTAATTCCGGATATAGTGTATCTTGTAGTATCTCTTATTTTTTCTTTTTATTATGTTTAATTGTTACCGCTTTCATTTTACTTTTATAAAGAAATTGCATGATTGTAGTGTAACGTCCTTTCATAAATGAGTTCACTTTATTTTCTGATCGATGCTAAAATACACTGAAATGGCAACAGCAGTGAACAAAACCAGAGTTTCTTCTCTCTGTATATAAGTGACGAGAAATACATAAACATTTCTCTAGGGCTCTATTAATGAAACGAGTACTCACATATACCATCACATAAAATCTGAAGCATGATTACAATAGGACAGCATTATAAACTGAATTTGATCTTTGGTTAAAAAGAATAAAAAAGATAATTATTAAAGATCGATTCGAACCTTTCATACAAAAGACATTGGCACGCTTACCAACAACGCAACCGCAGCTTCTTGCTTACAAGAACATAAACATCGAGACTGGACTTTACTGACCATTTATTTATCGTCTTGATGAAGAAAACGGATAAAACGACTATTTATTGTCATTTTAATGTTGCCAAACAATATGTAACTCCAAATCCGACTTCAAAACAACAATGAAAGTTAAAGTGAAAGAGTTTAGTATTTTAAGTATCTAATAAACACGAATATTAGATTCTATTTATCACATAACCAAAACGCCAGCTGTTTTTTTTTTGTTTTTGTTTACAACGCATTATTTTTATAGTATGAACAGTCGGCCTTGAACATGCGTAATTCGGTTTGGGATAATCCGTACAAAAATAATTCCAATCTTTACTCTTTATTTTCCATAAAAAAGAAACCGATTCGTTCATAACATGACTAAAATGTTATTTTTTTTATTAATTAAAATGAAATTGTCCAAAACAATGCATAAAACGGCGACAACAACGTGATCAGGAAATGGCATATATATGCCCTATTCCTATAATTTTGTGGCTCTTACCTTCGAAAATCGCGCATGCGCACAACAGGGCATGTTTCTAAATATGACTTTGGGTTCAAAATGCAGAGTGTCATCAACACTCAACATTCACTTAACAAACCAAATAAATTAAAAAATAATTTACTTTATTTCTGTTGACCTTCAACATCAGAATCAGTCAGAAACTTTCTTATCGATTTCGTGGCTCTGAGTGGCTAATCTATTTAAGTAACACAACTTCCAGGTCGCTTATTTATTCTGAACAACACTAATTTGAGTACACTCTTTATAGTAATGATTGTTATTTACTATTTTAGTGATTTAAAAAAAAAAACAACACGTGTGTTGTGTCATCACTGTTATTTTGTTTAAACATGATATCAATTGGATTTCCAGAAGTTAAGTAGATCTATAGAAGGAATATAAAATTATGCAACTTTTAGAATTTGAGTGTCGTCTATCATAGGCACAAAATCGATTATTTACCGGTCACATGACAAATCAATATGGCTGCTGGAAGTAGCCAGGGTGAAAATAATGAGCAAAATGATCAAATATTAGTTAGAATTGGGGAGTTTGAATAATTTGTATTGGTTTGTTGGATCATTTTTGGTAGTTTTATCCGGATGTATAATAATTAGCAGTAAATATCCGTTTTATTCGCATCATTTTCCACTCTTACATTCCTCCGTGAAAACTTCCGTAAACCTGTCTAGAATTTGGACACGTGCTTGCACATCACGCGCGTTATTTCTACAGCCGCGAAATCGATAAGAATAGCTATACTACACATACTTAATGACGTCACTCTACGATGACTAGTGTGTTACCAAAAATAACGCATGGGTGTGACCTCACGCTCGCGCGGTGGGTTATGTGATAATTTTTCCATATTCATATTCCAAAGAAACCTGTTTTATGTTTAACTAACTGGTGGATCTAGAAGCAAAATGCATAATACTTACTCGGCGTCTGCGACACACATGCAATACAATTAATCTGTATCCAAACTAAAGAATACATACCCGAGGACAAAAATTCCTTCCGGTAATTTTGGCATAGGTAGACAGATTCTCTACCGTGAATTTTCCCAAGTACAATGAACCAGTCCCTTGAATTTTCAGAGGTTGACAGAATCCCACCTGAGAATTTTCCAAGGTAGAAGGATTTTCTTCTGGTTATTTTGGCATATATGAACAGAATCACTCCCGTGAATTTTGCGAGGTAGACAGAACCCCTTTCGTGAATTTTTCAAGACGGACAGAATCAACTACAATAGAGGTAGTGTTCATAATGATCTTTATTTAATCTACTCAAGTATGCGATTATGCAAAATTTATGCAGAAAGTCTGCAAAACAGGGATCAGGTATCAAATTTAGAATTTTAGAGGGACCGAAGACTGACTTTCACTCACATCTGAGGAGTTTCCCGGGGCATCCCATCACCACCCCACCACCCACTTGCCATAGATACGTTCTAGAGTGTACACGGACAAAAGGTGATATTTTTAATGGATTTAAAAAATTGACTTTATTCTGAAAGTGAAGACCCAAACCCTACGCAACATAAATGTGCTGTTGATAATTGGTTCAAATTCTTAACAAACCAGGATGTCCCAAAAAGCAAACATGTACTTACCTTCGAGTATGACCATAAACTGGAGCTTATTTACATTTCTTTACTCTGATTTCACATATATCTTTGTTTCCATATTTGCAAAGGAATAAAAAGTAACTCTTCCTTGCTCACCGCAATATAATCAGTATGGAGTATAATCAGAGTCAATGACGAACAAATGAACATTTATTTTGCCTTAATGAAGATTTCTATTGGATGCGCGTTCAATTATTTGCGTTATTTCGCAATATAAGCAATATTATCTGGCAGAGTCCTTATTGATATTACTCGTATTAAATGAAACTACATTTATTAAAACATATTCGCCCGATTTCTCGCGGAGACTTCAACGAAAGTTGTGACAAAACGCGTCCTATGCAGAGCGTTTTCTGGATGCTGAATAAAAAAGAAATTCAATTATTATAGAGAAATTAAATTATAAGAATTAAACAGGATTCCTCCAAAAACAGCCATATATGTGATAATGCAGATTGCACTTAACGTTAACTTAATATTTAGACGTTGATGTCTATAAACACAAGTGCATACTTAAAAAATAATGATAAGTTGTCAATGTAATCAGGCTAAAATTCATGGAAATATAAGGATTATACTTCCAATTAACCAAATTGCTTTTGTCCTATGTACGTGACCATGACATCAGATGCATATATGATAACTAAATGGCCGTGTGATTTTAAATGCAAACGGATATAATTAAGAATTGCGCTCACACAACAGAACAGAACAGAACAGATCAGAACATATTTTTATTCAGATCTGTACTCATGTATATCATCGTGTTATAAATACAATATACAAATATAGTATCCGGTTTAGTTATTAATATGAAAGAGAAGAAATAAAAATGACAATAGATTAAGCTTTTTGTATTATAATTACATTATAAAAGACATAGAAGGAACAACATTAGAGAATGAACTTAATGTATTATTAACGCTTATGTTCCTTTTTACTAAGGTTGCTTTCTTGATAAAAATGGCGAGATTTATAAGTATGTTCTTTTCTTTTGAATCAAACAGCAAACACATTTTATATTCAGACAGTTTACTATACAAAGTTGCGTTGAGGTATTTTCTTCTTAAATCAGTGTATACTGGGCATATACAAATAAAATGAAAGACGTCTACAATGTCTCTGTTATTACATATACACACAACAACAACCAAGTTTTGCAGCAGCGAGGTAATTGGATTCATAATAATCCAGGTAGTGTTTCCGCTCCACACGCAAACCTGGTCGTTAATAAATACAAAACAATACAATACAATGTTTATTTCGGCATTAAATATTACCTTTATAGCCAATAGGTATATTGTGCTAAAATAGACAGCGAGAAACTGGTGGGATCCCAGAAATCTGTGCCTAGTAGTCAGCCAGTGGGGAACTTGAAACCACCCCAGCAAGGTCGAATGAACAATCGGGCAAGATCGTCATCCTTGCCGAGCCAGAAAGCAGCCAATAGAGCAAAGGTCAGCGAGACTAGGTGAGCGGAGAGAATATCAACAATGACATTAAATTATGTTTGTTCATCATTCAAGGACTTATAGGAAAAACATTTAATAAACTTGACAGTGAAGAATGAAAAGATATTTTAGTAAAAATGACATTTTGCTTTTAACTAAATTCTGGTCAAACGAACAGTTTAATTATGAAGTGCCACATTTTAAGCATTTTATATTGTACAGACAAAACAAATCTGTTTGGGCTAAGAGAGACAGAAGTGGGATTGTTGTATATGTACATGATATATTATGCAAATATGTTGAATTTATGAAAAATAATGAAGAAAGTATCATTTGGTTAAAGTTAGATAAATGCTTGTTTAATATTGATAATTATATATTGTTATGTTTATGATATAATGTACCTGGAGGGAGTGCTTAGGAAATATTTTATGATGTTACTGTGTTTCATTTAATTACAGAAGATATGATTTCATTTGTAGGACACCATTATTTGAATTATTTAAAAGTTTTGATGTCAGTGACACTGATATTTTATCTGATCATTGTGTTGTTAATTTTAGTATACAGTCATGTGCCTTAGATCTGTTGTGTGATAAGAATGATAATGAATCTAATGTTAAAAAAGTACCTTATAAGTATAAATGGGACAATGATAAGAAATCAACTTACATTGATATACTATGTAGTGATGATATGAATGTTAAACGTACAAATTTATGTTATGATATTGATAATGCTGAAAACTCAGCAGATTTGGATACTAATCTTAGTGCAATATGTGGTATGATAACTGATGATTTTGACCCACTGTTTAAAAAGAATATACATGTGAATACTGATAATAATTTTTACTGTGTTAAGAATACAACATATTATATTGGTGATTTTAAAGACTTAAATAAATGGTATTACAGATCTTTAAATATGTACAGACAAAACCCAAATGATGAAACAAGGATATGTATGGTTAATGCTAGAAGAGAATATAAAATATAATTAGACAAAAGAAACATATTTACGATACAAAACAAACTGAGAAATTAAAGGCGGCTAAATTGACAAATGCAAAAATGTATTAGAAAATTTTAAAAGTCTTGTTGTTACTGAAAAGAAATGTAATTTGTCATGTTATGATTTTCAAGCATACTTTAAATCTGTCAATGACCCTAATTCAATATTTTTTCCAGCCTTATGAGGATATTGTGTATTTTAATGATAGATATTTAGATGGTGAATTAAATATTACGTTTAATGAATTAGAATTACCATTTTTCGATTTAGAAGTTAAGAAGGCATGCGATAATATAAACCTAGGAAAGTCTGCTGGTAATGATTGTACGATAAATGAATTTTTCAAGTATGGTACTGAATGTGAAACTTTTGTGAATATGCTTTGTGTGTTTTTTTATAAATTATATGACTTGAGATGTTTTCCCTCTGAGTGGTCAGAAGGTTTCATAGTTCCATTGCACAAAAAGGGTGATGTAGACAACACTAGCAATTACAGAGGCATTATATTGTAAAGTACTTTTGGAAAAACGTTCTCAAAAAATTGTAACACTACGGCCTACTACCACATGACTAAAGGCGAGACTAAAGGCGATACAAAGGTTATAACCGTATACAACTGTTTATTTGTAACAATAAAGGCGAGATACTATTTGTACAAAGTATTCTAGATGTGGATGACTGGACAGTTGGACGGGTGAAACCTTAATAAATAAGTCACAAATCACAGAAAATCAAAAGAGTAGTTTTAACGACTAGAACTAAATGACGAAATAAGAGGGAGAAAAATTTAACGACTAAATCATAAAATCATAGTTTGCACACGACCCGAAAACCTACCCTCTAGTATAAATTAGAAGTCAAAATCATCATCTGGGCCTTTCCCATCTACTCTAGATTCAATCAGGTCAGGAATCAGAGCACTATTCTGTGTAGGGAACAAAACTTGTTGGATTTATTTGTTGGATTTATTTAAATCAAAGATAAGTTGTTTGTTAGAATTTTGTCAGAAGTACTCTATTATATATTAAAAATGATAAGAGATATTGTTTAAACAGTATAGCTATGTTCGTTGAATTTACTGATCTGAATATTTACTTGAAATAAAGAATTGTAAAACATTAGATTTAAGAATTGTTGATATGAAGTTGTGTTAAGAAATTGTATGAAGAATTTCATGATCTAATAGTAACTCAAATTGTTATTGTTAACTTAGATGTTGATATTAATTTTAAATCCATATCATATGTTTGAAGATACTACTATTAATTTTAGATTCACATTATATATTTGAATATGCTATTTCTGTATTGTTTGTCAACACCATTATCACGACATTATTAATAATAACCTCATATTTTAAACGTATTTGATCTTGTTTGTTTATTTCTGTCCACATCATATAAAAGATTGTTACAGCTAATTCATCACTAAAGTTACGAACCTGTAGGTAGATAACAAAGTCACAAAAGAAACACAACGCATGTAATTAAAGATATAAGACAAAATTATAACCACTATACGATGATGAGCAAACGAGGCTGATGTAGCCGATGGTAATTAAACCGAATAACATAACTAATTAACATAATTAATTAACTATAATTAAATTAAACTAAGGACGACTAAGTCAAAAGCCGTCGGGCTACATTAGAACGTTTAATTTGGTGCCTTATTCCCAGGATTTAGTGATGAGTATATAATTAATAATTAAAATTGTTTTATTTGTGTAACAGGCAGCATAAGGGACGGACTTGACGCCGAGGTTTTTGCGCCACGAAAACAAGGGACAAACAGAAGAAAAGGGTCAGTGCTTTTCTTTACCTTGGCGCCAGGAAACACACAGCTGATTTAATATGATTATGGAAGAACAACCCCCACCAATTCAACAACTTGCAGATGAGATTAGCTCGTTACACACTACATTGTCAAGTCAGTCAGCAATTAATACGATAACTCCTTTTTTCGGCGAGCCGAAAAGATTTAAGGACTGGATTAAAGAAGTAGAGAAATTTTGTTTGTTAGGTAATTGCGACGATTCTCGCAGAAAAAGAATTTTATTTCAAACGTGTAGGGGTACAGTCAGTGACTTTGTACAGAGGTTTTTGACATCAAACCCGGATAGCGGGTATGACAGATTAAAGGCCGAATTAAGACTTAGGTTCGGTGACGTAATTGATCCACAACATGCATTAAGACTGTTACGCGAAACGAAACAAAAACCGACAGAAAACGTAGTTAGTTACGCGGAACGGCTGCTATCATTAGCACATGAAGCAACCGACGGAATGCAGGGGGGGGGGGGGGGGGGGGGGGGGGGGACGAACTCACTTGAGCGAGTTATAATAGGACAATTTATTGATGGTCTAGCGTTCGACCATTTAAAATTAAAAGTAATGCGTACAAATCCGGCAACCTTCCAGGAAGCTGTAAATGTAGCACTAGGAGAACAAAATCTAAGGAAAAGATTTAGTTCCAGTAAGGGTCAAGACTATGGCAGAAATTTAGAAGCCGATATAGGGGGACCGGAACCCATGGACATTGATCACGCCCGACCAACGCGTCGTTGTGCTAGGTGCGGTAGGAAAAATCACCAGACGCGCGATTGTAGAACCACAGTACACGAGGTCACGCATAGGCCGACACCGGTCGTATCAAATTCCGACAGACAAAGACAAACACATCCGACTAAGTTATGTTGGCAGTGCGGATCTGCAAAACATTTTAGGCGTAACTGCCCGAAGGCACGTTTAAACTAACGCCGCCCCCTCACTCAGAGTCAAAAGAGGGGGCGTTCTTTAAAGGAGCCGTTAAGATGAGTTTTAACGAAGACCCCACTTCATGCTTGATAAAGATTTGTCATACACACAAAATTAGAGCTTTAGTTGACACGGGCGCGGGCGTGTCGTTGATAAGTAAGCGTATCTTTGATCAGTTAAAACAAAAACCAAGACTTAGGGAATCACATGTGACATTACAATCAGTTAGCGGCAGTACGCTAAACGTTTTAGGTATAGCTTTATTTGACTTCACGATAGGAAAAAGTAAACTCAAACACGAATTTGTAGTAGTCAGAAATATTAACCGAAACTGTATTTTGGGTAGAGACTTCTTGAGAAAATTTGATGCTCGGATTTATTATGATCTCAAACGCATTCGCATAAGGCAAGAATATGTACCACTACAAAGTGACATACACATAGCATCACTCGTACGCCCAGGGAAAGACATAGTCATAAAACCATACACCTCAGTCATGACGATAGGCCATGTGAAAACACACGACCTTATACCGCCGGGTGAGTATCAATTGAGACAATTAGGAGACATAAACGACGAGCCAGGGCTCACAATCAACGACAGTTTAGTTACCATTAAAAACGACCGCAATATACCCATTATGTTGGTCAATGACACGGGAAAAACGGTAAAAATAAGAAAGAAAACAATCATCGCGAAAGTTACTCCCATTAACGATATAAATTTGGTTACCTCCCGTGATAAGTTAAAGGGACAGTTCAAAACAGGACAAAATTTGGAATTTAAATATGACAAGAAATACGAACACCTACTTAGACCGTTACTATCTAAATACAGAGACGTTTTCGCTAATGACTTGACGGAAGTGACACAAACAAAAACACTCACTTTCTCAGTAGACACCGGAGACCACCCTCCGATTAAACAACGTCCATACCCCACACCCATGAAACATAGACCTATTATTGATAAGGCTATTGACGAGATGCTTCAGGCAAAAATCATTGAACCCTCTTCTTCACCCTGGAACTTCCCCGTTGTATTAGTAAAGAAACCAGACAATAGTTTTAGATTCTGTGTAGATTTAAGAAAGTTGAACAAAATAATTAAGGATGACTCTTGGCCGCTTCCTCGAATTGATGAGATACTACCTCTGTTAGGCAGTTCAAAATTCTTCTCAACACTTGATATGGCGAGTGGATATCATGCGGTGCCGGTAGCACCAGATAGTAAGGAAAAATTAAGCTTTTCATGCCCCGGAAAAGGTGCTTATACGAGGTTTAACTCAATGCCGTTTGGAGTTAAAAGCGCTGGTTCTTGTTACCAGAGATTAATGAGCATTGTGCTAAAAGGTTTAGAACATGCATGTCTAGCGTATCTTGATGACATCATCATCCTAGGACAGACCGTAACCGAACACATAGGGAATCTAGAAGCTGTTCTACAGCGACTTAGGGAACACAATATCAAGGCAAAACCAAGTAAATGCAAATTCCTACTTGAAGAAACGCGTTATCTAGGTTTCATTATCAGTGGAAAAGGTTATCGTCCAGACCCCGAGAAGGTCGCAGCAATTAAGAAAGTACCACCCCCTCAAACAGTTAAGGAAACCCGTTCGTTTATCGGTATGGCTGGGTTCTACCGACGAATGATCCCAAACTTTTCTGGTATAGCCGAACCCCTCATACAACTCACAAAGAAATATGCTAGGTTTAATTGGACGGACGAATGTCAAAAATCGTTCGAGAGTCTGAAAGAGGGACTCACTGCAATTCCAATGCTAGGATACCCCGATCGAAACAAAGGTTACAGATTATATACTGATGCGTCTGCCACTTCCATTGGCGCTGTTCTTTGCCAAGAATGTGATTCTGAGGAAAGTATTGTCCCGGGGATACCGAATGAACGTCCTATTCATTTTCTATCACACAAATTAAGTCCAACAATGCAGAAAATGTCAGTAATTGAACGTGAGGCATTCGCACTAAAATTTGCCTTAGATAAATTTCAGATATATGTACAAGAATCCCATGTCACATGCTTCGTTGATCACCAACCTCTCAGATATTTACTAACAGCAAATCTTACAAACAAAAAGTTGCAGAGCTATGCTTTGTCCATTTCTGGGTATAATGTTACAATAGAATACATAAGCGGAAAAAAGAATAGAGTAGCTGACATGCTATCTAGATGTAGGCACGAAGATAACGACGAACCGGTACATGAGTATACCGTACCGGGGTACATGGAAGTAGGTAAACATGCCTACGAGGTCAAACCGCCCGAAAACGATGTAGAAAATCGTGAGGTTAACGTAGTAAATCTAAATGCAATAAGACCCACCAAGGATGCATACAGCCCCGATAGTACACCGGAAATCACAACCACACCAGAATATTTTGACGCACAGATAGACATGAAAACAGAACAGATGAACGATGAAAAGTGCATGAATATCATCACCCAATTAAAGAACAATGTTGAGACTAGTCTATTGCAGAAATATATACTTGTCGATGAATTGTTATACTACTTGAGTGACAGAGACGAAGACCCGATACTACGGTTATACATACCTGACCAGTTAAGCAACCGACTCATAACCGAATACCATGACAACCTATCACACGTAGGCTTAGACAAGTGCTACGATGCAATGAGGCGTAAATACTTCTTTCCAAATATGTATAGACAGATTTACAAACATGTAAATCGTTGCATAATCTGTGCTAGCCGTGCCAGGTCAAACGTTAAGATACCTGTACAAGACACTAGGATATCACACTCTAGTGGCATCACATGGTCTGTAGATACATCGGGACCATATAGACAGAGTACGTCTGGGAACCGATACCTCATTACGTTTGTAGACGAAAGTACTAAATGGTGCGAGTCTTTTCCGGTTAGAAATAAAACGGCCGAAATCGTTGCAAACCTGTTCTTGGACGAGATAATCCCAAGATTTTCAATACCATACCAGATACGATCTGATAACGGAACAGAATATTGTAATGCCATTATAAGTCACATTTGTAAGGAACTCAATATTGCCCATATCACCACGAGCCCATATAACCCACGGGCGAATGGACAAGTTGAACGTATAAATCGTACGCTGAACAACATGATATCTAAGTACGTAAATGATGGAGATGTAAATTGGGATTTACAAATTAACGCATGTCTAACCGCAATACGTTGCACACCTTCTGAGTCGACAGGGTATAGTCCGTTCTATTTAATGTACGGTCGTGACCCCGTATTATCGCTGGATACATTACTTACCCCGCGACGAAAATATATGGGAGAAGATCTTTCTAAGATATACATAGAGAACTTACACAGGGCCATGACTCATGCTCAACGTAACATGCGAAAGGCGCGAAACACACGGAATCGATATGCAAATCAAGATACTCGTGAACCAAAATTAGAGATAGGACAAGCCGTTATGCTTAAAAATAACGCACGTACAGACAAATTAGACACACACTATAAAGCAAATTTCAGAATAATAGAACAATTGTCGCCGGTCACGTTTAAGATAAGAAATGTAGTTGACGGCGGCACACAAACTGTTCACGCCCGAAATCTTAAAGCGATCGACATAGACAACTGGGAAATCCCCAAAGACAGACTTCCGTCTGATAATCGAAGAAGGAAGGCCACCTACGTAGTACCACCCGAGGACGACGCTACGACGGATAGCGATGACGACGGGATGACACAAATACGTCACCGCCGTATAAATGAACGAAGTGACTCTTCTGATAGTGAAGAAAACATCCCGCTGGCAGAATTGAAACGAAAATACCGACGCCAACGAGACCGACTGAATACCACGACGAACAACGGTATAGCAGATATGGACATTGGGCAGATATCTTACATCCCAATAACCAGGGGAGCCCTTCCATACCTGGAGACAGCCGTGTAGTGATTGTATATTGTATTAACTCCATTTCCAGATGCCAGAAACACTCGAGTTTGGAGAGTTGGTATTTACTATTAACCATACCATAGAGTGTTCATGCGGAGCTTGCACCCGGGTAGGAGCAATAGCAGTGACGGGGTCCCCTGAGGAGGTGAGACGAATGATAGCATACATCGTCGCCTTGAATGTGACGGGCCTAGGATACCACGAACCCCAGAGACGACGGAGAAATCCGCAGTAAATTTTGAATAAAACAATTATATTATACTTTCCGACTTAGGTGTTGTGTATAGGAGACCCTTTAAAAATAAAAAAGAAGATTTTTACTAATTATGATATACCCTCTACAGGTCGAAACTTAAACATGACGACGAACCAGCAGACCGACTGGTTGATGGACATCCTCCGACTGACGACGATGCTGTTGATTATCAATCAAACTAGTGGACTGACCGTACGGGAAAATGTGGTATTTCTACCAATCAACGATGTTTCTTTCACCCAGACGACATGGACGATAAGTTTCATATTAGACCTTGATCCTTACGACACATTCTTTTCGGAATTACGCTTAAAACTAACGACTGGTGAAAATAATATGCGAGATAGTCTTAACAAGTATTTAGTCACTAAGGACTACAAATACATCACCCTATACGCTCGTACGATACAAGGACTGAATTTAGAGTTTGAGCATTTACATAACAATTATATAGCTCTACAGCACAGAATATCATCGAACAAGTTCATTAGGCAGAAAAGGGCATGGTTAGGATTCGGGGGGGGGGGGGGGGGGGGACATATTAAGGACTGTTTTCGGGACAGCCAAACAGTCAGACATAGACAGAATACAACGAGTATTGACCACTTTACATCAAAGACAATTACGATTGATGCACGCTAGTGACGAAGCTATAACTATTCTAAATTTGACCCGGGCTACGATGAACGAAAACAGAAATACGATTAACGAAGTGATAGACACGCTAACACGTATAGAGGTCAGGGTAAGCAATATAGAAAACGACCTCGAAACCAAAATGACGGAAACCAATAATTTTATACAAACATACTTTCACCTCGATATGATGATACAGGAAGTTCGCGACCTCATCGCTCGAGCCACTATCTTATACGAACATTTAGATAATCAATTAGCCGCGTTAACCTTGGGGCATCTATCACCGGCATTAATACCTCCACACGAACTGAAAAATATACTACTTAACATACAGGATAAACTACCACCGTTAGTCACCTTACCATTCGACACATCAAGGATTTATTAGAATATTATAAACATTTACCATTAGCCGGGACCGTGGAAAATAACCGAATTATTATGCTGGTTAAAATACCTTTAAATGAGCGCTATGAATCATATACTATTTACCGAATATTCAATATTCCCATTATTCACCAAAATACCTCAACCAATCCTCAAGTATCCACCACTACGGCCGCGAAATATAATTTAGAAACAGATGGGTTAGCGATTAACAAGGGAAATACCAAATATATATTACTCAACGATGAAGAAATCGAGTACTGCTCGCAGACGTCATTTTGTCACATACCAAAACCAATGTACTCGGTAGAATTAAACGATGCATGCATAGTACATTTATTCCTCGATAATAAAAGTAAAATACAAACAAGTTGCAATAAACTCGCGACGACGAACGCCCAACTACCTTCGGCAATATACATTACTAACGGAATATGGGCATTAACCTCTGTACAGCCATTACGACTGTCGATAAAGTGTAAGGAAGTACACGGTTTAGAAACTTCATCTATCGTTACTAAAATACCTTTTGATATAGTTAAATTACGAACGGCCTGCAGCGCCGATAATGAGTATATTTACCTGCCAGCTTCGTACGATGATCACCTAACAAGCGATATCACAGATGATTTGTTATCAGCTATCAAAATCTCCTTGAATATTTCAAGCGTGAATATGTGGAAAGACTTTACAGCTAGGATAAAACACTATAATCATACCCTCATCCCGCGGAAGTTAAGGGAGTTAGAATACATACCCATGAATTCACTGATAGAGGAAATCATGCATACAAACACGGATGAAAGGCCAACTAGACACTGGTCGATCTATACCGCTTTAATTGGACTTGTTATCTCGGTCGCAATTGGTATAGGCGTTTACATTTATTGCTTAAGGAAAAGGTACAAATCAGTAGAGAGGCTGTGTTGTTTTGGGGAGCCTAGGTCGGGAAAGGACACTGATTTGTCTGTGGTAGGCTTGAAAGCCTCGGCGCCAAGTCTGAGCCCGCCCACAAGCACCGTGGGGCTACAGAAAGAGGAGGTCGAATATATCGCTTTATATCCGACATTGTCAAAACCTATTGTTTAGATTAATTGGATAACCTCCTCAGAACATTATTGTAATAATGTTGTAAGATGATTGTAAATTGTGAAGATATATCCCTTGATCTTTTACTGTAAACGCAGCTTAGCGTAGGGATATCACAATGAATATATTTGTGTACATACCTAGAAGATATATTGGTGTTATATACATATTACTGCCGTATAATTTTATTGTTTATTTTTCATATCCAAATGACATGGGACCCCGCGGACGTGACAACTGATGTATCACACATGTATTCGAAAACAACATGTGGGTGATGTCACATATCGGTATTAATGAACGGTAAAACCGCGGATGAACTCCAAAGTGTACGTAAAATGTGAATAATTTGTTTATGTTTTAATGAATACGAACATACGTAATGATCAACTTCCGAGACGACATCTCTACGCAGATACGACGGACGACCATTAGACGAACGACAGGAGAGGAGGAATCACACAACACCACGAGACGACCGACGCAGAAGGGTCTACATCCTTACACCAGGAGTGCACGCCTGTGTGGACATTTTGTTAAACCAACCGTGACGGATTCTCGACTCCTGCTATTTATCACATTATTTATGTTAATTGTATTGATATCAGTAGTTTTATGCTATAATCAAATGTTTAGTACACCTTTGTGTCGATATTGTTGAGTTTGTATGTTAAGTGAGTTAAATATACCCGACTTAGCGAACTAACGTAGGTTAGGTGACAGTTTTATGACGAAGGAACGATGTCGCGAGAGATAATTGACATCCTCTACCATAAAACACTTGGGATTTTATTATCCTACACATTCCATTAGGTCAATGGGGCTTAGAATGGAAACGATTGGTATACAGATCAAATACCCAGTATGGTTAAAGGGGAAGTCAGTTGAAAATTTGTAATAATTTGTATTTAGACTTAGCTTGTTAATATTTTAGAAAATTAAAATTTGTTTAATTTTCTTTTAAGAAAGGGGCGTATGTAACACTACGGCCTACTACCACATGACTAAAGGCGAGACTAAAGGCGAGACAAAGGTTATAACCGTATACAACTGTTTATTTGTAACAATAAAGGCGAGATACTATTTGTACTAAGTATTCTAGATGTGGATGACTGGACAGTTGGACGGGTGAAACCTTAATAAATAAGTCACAAATCACAGAAAATCAAAAGAGTAGTTTTAACGACTAGAACTAAATGACGAAATAAGAGGGAGAAAAATTTAACGACTAAATCATAAAATCATAGTTTGCACACGACCCGAAAACCTACCCTCTAGTATAAATTAGAAGTCAAAATCATCATCTGGGCCTTTCCCATCTACTCTAGATTCAATCAGGTCAGGAATCAGAGCACTATTCTGTGTAGGGAACAAAACTTGTTGGATTTATTTGTTGGATTTATTTAAATCAAAGATAAGTTGTTTGTTAGAATTTTGTCAGAAGTACTCTATTATATATTAAAAATGATAAGAGATATTGTTTAAACAGTATAGCTATGTTTGTTGAATTTACTGATCTGAATATTTACTTGAAATAAAGAATTGTAAAACATTAGATTTAAGAATTGTTGATATGAAGTTGTGTTAAGAAATTGTATTAAGAATTTCATGATCTAATAGTAACTCAAATTGTTATTGTTAACTTAGATGTTGATGTTAATTTTAAATCCATATCATATGTTTGAAGATACTACTATTAATTTTAGATTCACATTATATATTTGAATATGCTATTTCTGTATTGTTTGTCAACACCATTATCACGACATTATTAATAATAACCTCATATTTTAAACGTATTTGATCTTGTTTGTTTATTTCTGTCCACATCATATAAAAGATTGTTACAGCTAATTCATCACTAAAGTTACGAACCTGTAGGTAGATAACAAAGTCACAAAAGAAACACAACGCATGTAATTAAAGATATAAGACAAAATTATAACCACTATACGATGATGAGCAAACGAGGCTGATGTAGCCGATGGTAATTAAACCGAATAACATAACTAATTAACATAATTAATTAACTATAATTAAATTAAACTAAGGACGACTAAGTCAAAAGCCGTCGGGCTACAAAATGTTAAATAACCGCCTTAATAAGTGGGCTGAAAAATATCATGTCTTTATAGAGGCCGAGGCTGGTTTTTGAAAACATATGGGTACTGTTGATATTGTATTTGTTTTACATGGTGTTATAAAGCATTTGTTAAACAATAACAATAAGTTATATGTTGTCTTTGTTGATTTTACTAAATCGTTCGATTATTTAGTTCGAGATGTTATTTGGCATAAACTTATAAAATATTGTGTTAGAGATAAAATGCTAGATATGATAAGATCAATGTATGATTGTGTTAAGTCTAGAGTTAAATATCAAAATATGTTAAGTGAGGATTTCAACTGCTTGCTAGGAGTAAGGCAAGGTGAGTCTTTATCCCCTTTTTTCCTTTATATTTAAATGATATCGAAGAATTTTTTATGCCTTATGGCTTTAATGGTGTAGACTTGGAAGTTTTAAAACTTTTTCTTTTGCTTTATGCAGATGATGGTCTTAATCAAGGATTACTGTTGTTAGGACAGTATTGTGATAGATGGAAACTGACAGTTAATCCAGCTAAAACAAAAATTATGATTTTTCAAAAAGGAGGTAGAGCGCGCAAAACTACATTTAAATTTAAAGACACTATCTTAGATATTGTTGAGAGATTTACTTATCTTGGCATTGTATTTACAACAGGAGGAGCTTTTAATTGTATATTTGAGTCTTTTTCAATTGTTTAATTTTATGATAGAATGCCCTTTGTATCAAGATATTAGAGAGAGATATTTTAAAGAATACTTTTGGAAATATCCAAATATACCAAATTGAATTATTTATTGTCATTGTCCATTCTTGACTATATTTATCTAAAATTCTTTCTCTTATCTGATATCATTAATAGTATCTATATTTTGCCATTTATACGCTATGCCTATCTCCTCTAAAATTGTTTTTATGTGATCGGCCCAATAAATGCTCACCCACACGAGCTTTGAAAAATCACTTCCCTACGCCTTAAAACTCAGTCCGTTGTTACAAACAAATATGTCTATATGATAAAAAACTGTTTAGAGTCTATATCACTACATTACATTTGGCCAAATTTGAAAAAGATGAAATCAAAGTTCGTATCTATCTACTGTAATGGATGATTGAATAGACTTTGTGAGCGGCAATCAAAATGATGGGACTTTCGTAGCTCCCTTCCGGTTTATTTGTGTAGACAAGAGGGTGGTCGCTGATAGTGAGATATATCGTACAAACAGATTTTAATCTTAAAATATTCACTTTATTGCACTAAATTGGCAATTATGGGAAACCCTATCAGGAGATACACATTGACTTAAGTAAAACAAGACATTTCAAACTTTGCCCCAGGACCTTTAAATTAGCGGCTCTTTACAACGACTGTTCATTAAGTTTTTGCCAAAGTAAACTATTATAAAGCCTTTCAGATTGGCGCTGTTTGTCTCGTATATTGATTTTTTGATAATTTGTTTTATTTTGGTTGGATATAGAATAACATTCCATTTTTTTCTCTTTTCTATGTCAAAATCAATCTAGCATCTTTTTATTTATTTATTTACGTTATTCACAAAGAAAATATCATGTTAATAACAAATGTATTCGCATATTTTTCCCATGTTGTAATTAACTGAAAAAAGTGATAAAGAATTAAAACACTCCGGTGATTGTTTTTATTTGGTTTTAGCAGCCTAAACAATCACTTCATGTGTTTCTTGTATTTGGAGAGCAGCAATTATCTGGTTGTATAATAAATAAATGAAAATAAAAATAAACGATCGCTAATCTGGAATATTGGCCATGTCAATTATTTATATAATATATAAATGTAAAGGTTCTGAATTGGAAGTATTTTGTCCAATCAAAATGTAAAAACAGCTACTGTATTGTCATTTATGCATAATTCTATGTAATTATGTATAATTTTAGCAGACCTTTGACTGAATCATAATTTAGGAATAGAACAGACACCTACTCTTTTAACAAAATTTACTTTAAATACCAAATCGTTTTATCAAAAGTTAAGACTCTATTCACATAACCTTACTATTAAAATGTCACGATATTCTAAATAAAACAGGGAATCTCGGATATTAAGTAATATATTTATCTCGTCATAGACAACTAGCGGTATTTATTTGCAAACTATTAGCAAACAATATATATATATATAAATATAAATAAAGAAACATCGAGTATATAATTATGTTTTGGCTTTATGAATAAGTACACATTAAGGCTATGAACTTATGATGTATTATCGACCGAGCTAAGGCAGATCAATCGAGAACACTCCACGTTTGTCCAAGGGTGTTGATTTCAATTATTCCTACTTACACCACAACAGCTGGACCCGTGTCAGAATGAACGCGCCAGACCTTACAAACGACCCGTGACGTGTCTCGTGAATGGGGGACGCTAATTGACAGGCACATGAAACCAATTAAATCATCAGCACAACGAGACTTCACTCGTTAGGTATGCTGAGAGCTGTCAATCAACTCTAATCAAGACAGCTGGAGATTCCGTCTCGGCGCGAGTGTTTGATTAATGAATTATGCCAACAATTAATCACCCCTTAATAAAGGTAGTTAAGCCAATGGCTAGACATCGCCCCGTGCATTCAAAGCCATTTGACCGTTTCAATCGGACAATCAGGAATAATCACGTTGTTATCTGGAGGTATTTGAAGGTCTCAAGGTAAAATAATATTATCAATTAAGCTATAAGCTATCTCTGGTGGAATTAGAAGTATTAAGATAAGAAAAAGAGACTGCAGTCGATTCTAGTTAGTCGTTAGACCATCGTTGAAGGAAGAATACGTCCATCCGGATACGTCATGGGAATGGAACAGTTTGATATGTACGCTCAGCTATACGAGGCCAAGAAACGCTTCAACATGGCGTGTGATCAGATTATTTCACTTAATCTAAGGTTAGAAGCCATGAATCAGCGCTACCAGAAGGCCAGGGAGGAAGGTAACCGCCACTTCCGCTACTCACTACGCATGCGCATCATGGTCGTGGAAGGGATACTGGCCTCGTACTGTAACTACGCACGCTTAAAGAAGAACGAGGTGTTGGATCTACGGTTCAAGCTTTACGGTGAAGATCCCGACGATGGCGAGGCGATGTACGGCGGGATAGAAGACGAGTCCCACTTCTCAGACGATTGAAGAATGTCTGTATTGACCATTGCTAAGAGGTACCCGTGAGTACGTCTAATCAAGCGAACGACGATGTGGTTAACGCTGAAGATGACTGAAGATCGCTGTCGTTGTTATGTTTCAACTATGATTTTAGGGTGGAACGCGTTTATTCACACTTGCTGGACTGGAAACCCCGAGAAGCCACTTTCCGTCAATGGAATGAACAAGGAGTTGTGACACGAGTCAAAAATGTCACACGGCGGACTAGACCGATTCTCGCCATTAAGATACACTGAGAGTGAGGAATATCCATTTTCTCCGGGAAAACAGAATATGAACTTAAGAAATGAAGTAGAATTCCTAGAGGAATAGGCTAACCGGAAAGTGAATCAACAGCTAAGGCGGGCCGTGAAGAATGTCACCATATGCATGCAATCACTGGAAGGAAACATCCACCAACAAGCTACATAGAACAGACGCCATAGAATAGATATATTCAAGTCGTACACAGTAGACAGTGTCTCGTGATGTTAGTGTATTTCCAGCGAAAATGTTTACAACTTTGATGCATTATTGTAAAATTCCATGATTTATTAATGTATGATATCATGCGGTTTTACATCCAGAGCAGTGAAAGAGACGTATAAGGAAGGAAATATACGTTTATGCGGAACTACTGCGCGCAGGACACGAGGATATTCAAACATACGTGACAGCAGTGACTGGGGAAAGCATACCTGGCAGTCTTGTATACGCCAATATAAAGGAATTTCGTTGCAGTGTTAATGACCATTTAAAAGTGTGTTATTTTTTCGATAATATCTAGTGCTTTTAGAACAATTATATAACAATTATCTCTTTATGTGCATGTTAAAAATCTCTGATTTGAGTATTTAAACCATCAATAAAGATATATTTGGAAATAGATTACTTAGTTAATTTTATTTACGACCTTCAGATTTTATTTCGACATGAAGGGTGCCAATGAATTGGACTCGACTGATTCCTTAAAGCGACTCTGTCAAGTTTTGCAAAGGTACGTGACAAAGCAACAACAACAACAACAATAACGACAACAATAACGACAACTTAAAAAAAGCGAGCTATAAATAGTCGAAAGGCGTCGTGACGCTTTAGCTTCACTCAGTCTAATCATGACACAATATTTTGAAGGACCGCATATGTAAATCTTATCTAGTAATCAGAGGTAAATATTCCAACAACAACACCAACAACTCAAACAAACAAACACAAAACAAAAATCTAAATTTGACGAAGTCACTTTAACCTTTTGTCTGCAAAACACCAATTGGTCAGACTGACCTAGATCCACCAGCACCCATTGGATGGTATCTGGTCAGGACAAACTACATTGTATATTGACTGCCAAATGTTAATCAGTCCTGCTTGTCCTGCATAACTTGTGCTTCTATGTGTCGTAATACGTGTATTTGCCTACTATTACATCTACCTGTCATGTATTTGCCTACTATTACATCTACCTGTCATGTATTTGCCTACTATTACATCTTCCTGTCACGTGTTTGCCTACTATTACATCTACCTGTCATGTATTTGCCTACTATTACATCTACCTGTCATGTATTTGCCTACTATTACATCTACCTGTCATGCATTTGCCTACTATTACATCTACCTGTCAGCAGCACGTAAACTGTTTTTCCGGAAATGATTAATATACTAAACCCTTTATTTTATGTTCGTTCTTGCTTACGAACCTTTTAAACACCCCTCTCAGATCTGTAAGCACAGCTTATTACAACCTTTTTACATCAGAGTCGTGTTACATTATCACAAAAATCGTATAATTCTTAATTATTTACAAGTGACAGAACGCGATTATATCACAGGCGTCAAGTAGGTGTGTGAAACCATGCGATTTGCATACAGGCGTATTTACACCAGTAACCAGCTGCTTGATTGTACACCTATAATACAAAGGACATTACATTACCAACAACGACAAGAAACGTGCTATAATTACACGTATAAGAAACAGGTCGCATTAACATGTCTATAAGCACGTTTGTATACACGTGTACATACATCGTGTAAATGTAATTGTTTTATTGCAGTAAAAACATAACATTGCAAGAAGTCAAAGTGTTTTTGCTAAATGCATGTACGCAACAGTAGAAATAAAGTCTGTGGTTTCTTAGCAATTATGTTTAATTTATTATCACCGTTTGCGGTATTGGTCTTTAGAAATGTCAATATGTGATTTTCATACAACTTGAGATGTACAATAATGTCTTATATGTACATCTATTGACCAAGAAGCAAACACACACATACCCGCACGCACGCACGCACATATACATTAGTCATGATTACTCAACCAACATTACTATAAATTATATTGATATAAACAGAATCTATAATGGCTCTCTTTATAAATCCATTATCAACTACTTTTCGCGTGACTGGTTTTCTTGTATATTACTTTCATTTTCCTTTCAAATTCGAAATCTGCCACGACCATATTTGTTGTGTGTAACAAATGGCAACTGTAATAAAACTCGTCTATATTATAAAATATCAGAACATTGTAAACATATAAAGTAAGAGTTTGATTACGAACCGGACACGAACCGGCAACATCACGTGTGAGTATACTACTCATTTAGCGTTAGAGCGGATGACAAGTTTCTGCAGGTAAACACTATTGTTCGTTTATTCTTTTTGTTTTAAACCGGGAAACCATGGACATAATTGTGATGAAAGAAAGAACCATGGACATAATTGTGATGAAAGTAAAGTTTCAGGCAAAGCAACCTATGATTTAAACATTAACTATGGAAAACGGGTAATGGCCAGGTTTTGAAGGATAAAATAGCGTAATTCGTAAAATTTCGCTAAACGTTTTTGATCTGTTATGGTTTTGGAAGGACCTCAGACCGAGAGGGGACGACCTCCAGCTGTCCTCTGGTCGAGTTGGGACGACATCCAGTAGACTTTAGATGACTTCCTTCGAGTGGACGATATCTAGCTGACCAATGTTGACCTCCGGTCGAGTGAAAACGACCTCCTCAAGCTGACCTCCAGTCGAGTGGGGACGACCTCCTCAAGCTGACCCCAGCTGTCCTCCCGCCATGTGTGAACGACCTCCAACTGACCTCCGTAAGAGTGAGAACGACATCCAACTGACCTCCGGTAGAGTGAGAACGAACTCCACCTGACCTCCGGTTAAGTGGGGACGATCTCCAGCTGTCCTCCGACCGAGTGGGGAATACCTCCAGCTGACCTCCGGTCGAGAGAGGACAACCTCCAGGTGACCTCCGGCAGAGTGGGGACGACCTCATCGTGTCATTCGTGTGGGCACGGCCTCAGCTGACCTCGATTCGTGTGGGGACGACCTCAAGCTGACCTCTGGTCAAGTGGGGACGACCTTCAGCTGACCTCCGGTTGAGTGAGGACGACCTCAAGCTGACCTCCGTTCAAGTGGGGACGACCTCAGCTGACCTCCGGTTGTGTGAGGACGACCTCCAGCTGACCTCCGGTGGAGTGAGGACGACCTCAAGCTGACCTTCGTTCAAGTGGGGACGACCTCAAGCTAACCTCCGTTCAAGTGGGGACGACATCAAGTTGACCCCCGGTCGAGTGGGGACGACCCCTAGCTGACCTCCGACATTAACACGTTTAAAGTTTATACCATTCTTCCGAACTGCAGTTACAAATAGTTAATACCACGTTTTATTAACCAGTGTCAAGGCGCTAAAGTCCCCTTTCCTCGGTATTAATAGTTACATACGTATTACAGAATCCATTGAAATAACGCATTTACAATTTCCCAAGCGTTTGCAGACGGTAGAAATAATTGCCGACAGACGTGTTAATGGTGGGTCAGACAGTAGCGTCTATCTCTACTTCAAGGCATAATTACCATCTTCTCGCGTGGTGCAGTCTGAACAGAATCTGCATATCGGATGATTATACTGTAGTTACATACTATTATCTGATGTTAACTGAAAACTTGCGTTAAAATGTAAGGTCTGATGTGGATATACAAAGCATAATTCAAATGTAAGCCATTTTGATTATTTGATTGCGTATTGTCTTAATTGGCAATTAACTTTGTTCAAATGTGAAGGAGCATCTTAACGATGTAGGACGACCGAAACACGTACCGGGAATGCCGGTGTATCAATAATACAAAATTCGAAGTTCTTTCCCGAACGTGCATGGAAAGGCCCGAAGATGACGCGAATGTTGATAGTGACGCCATTCTAATCACTTCAAATATTTTACTTTCATAAAAAGGCCTCGAAGGTAATATGGGTGATCCGTGGCACCGGCAAGACGCCAGCCAACCCCAAAGACCTTGATACACAGTCAGTCTGCTGATACAACACGTTGCCTAATTGAGCTTTTTTTTTCCTCTCCGAGATCTCTGTACAACAATCACAAACTGTTTGAAATGCTTTATCAGGTATTTAAAATATACGTGTAGTTTTTGTTACATAAGCTTAAAACTGACATGGTAAATGCAGCTTATATGATAAAAACTAAGACATGTACATGTGTGTTAATGTAATGTCTTTAATACAAGTACGTAAATGCTAATTTTAGAAACCTTAAGTACCGATTTGTGTATCGTAGAACAGTTTCGAGATGAACAGTTTTGAGACGAAAACTTGCGTTTAATAAAATGCATTAGACGACAATCGCTTTCCATTGGGCCTGATCTCTCCACCAAAAAACACAGTAGTTGACAAACTTCAATAACAGGTAACTTATCAAGTGGGAAATACAAATGTAATTCTTCTTCGGCAGCCGGCACGTTTACACATATACATTTTTCAGTTCGAGTTAACTCCCTTCTTACTAACAGTTCCTCTTAAACACCACGTCAACTACATTAAGAAAACTGACATGAACTGCGTATTGTTTTCTCAGATTTGTACATAATTAGTCATCTTTATATCAAGACATGGATCACATTAATACATTACTGCCTATCGCTATGAAACACGTACGCAATATGTTTGAAATAAAACACTAGAATAAAGAACAAACCTTAATGTAGGGTTCGTTAAGTCATCTAATGAGCCCTTTTCCAGTTCATACTTAAATTGTTAAGGAGTATCTAAATTTTTCCAAGAAAAATTGGAGCTACTCTCACAACCATCTAATCGGCTATTAATTATTTTTTAAAGCAGCTTTAAAAAGCTGGGGTGGGGTGGGGGGCAAAGAGGGAACACATTTTAAAAGGACAGGCAACCGTAATATCAAATTTGGATGTGCGATGTCCCTTTTTCAACTTCGAATATATATTTTTTTGTTATATCGCAACGACACAATTATGGTCATATTGACGATGTCCAGATAATTATTTGTGCAGAAAGACTCCCGACTTATGCCTGGGTAGAACCCCTGAACCACACAGAAGGTAAGCTGGAAAACATACTCACTTGAAAGTTCTTGTCCTGACTGAAACTCGAACCCACGCAGTGAGGGACTGATGTGTTACTAGTCATCTACTTTAACCACTCGGTCAGTTCGAATGTTCATCCTATTATCCAGCACTGAGAAGAGTGGAGCGCGCTGTCTACAGACAGCTCTTGTTTAAGTAAGCTCGACATGACCATCATTATGGAAAAGACAAAATGGAACACTGATGTAAGGTCTTCTTTCAGTAATGTTTTCTTTTTGACACTCAATTAGTAGATAATTTGTTTGGACGGCAGTCTCGGAATGGGGCAAGGTGAGAAATTGACATAATTCATGCATGCAAACGGTACTTTAACAACTTTGGCTTTCTAAATATATGCTAATGAGTGTAAAATGAAAACAGTGTTTAGTGTTAAGTCTGGATGCACGTCAATGGTAACCCACTATATAAAGTCTTGGGGGCATGTTGTTAGCAGGAGTACTCCAAGACAAGACGCATTGCTAAGATGTGGACCTTTGCTATTGTAGTTCTGGTAGTGGCATGCACACAACTCGCAAAGTCGAAAAAAATACTAATTGGTGGAATACCTGACAACGAGGTTCACAATGTCCAGTTGGATCGTGACAGTAATGTGTCTGTAGAGCCAATGGAATATGTGATTAAAGATCAAACTGGAGACTACGACGACAATAATGGCATTGCGGTTGCCAAAAGACAAGCCTTTGTCCCGGATCTTGGTTATGGTTCCCGATTTAAGATGGGAGCAAGTCTAGCGGACACAGCACTTGCTTGGAACAGTATATTCGGCGGCAAAGGACCCGGAAAAAGAGGGACGACGACTAGTGAAAAACTGTTTAAACGAACCTCGTCGGATCTCGGGTATGGCTCAAGAATACAGGCCGGAACTGCGCTGGCGCATGCGTTCGGTGCGCAGAATCGGTTATATGGTGTTTCTGGACCTGGGAAATGATATTTATTTCGATGATGTTGCCTTTAATGTTGTCCGAAACATATCTGCTCAACAGACGAGGAAATATCCCCGGACCTACTAGACAACGGAAACACAAGACTGAGCGGACAGTGCATAAAGGATCGGTGTAATTGCTTCTCATAAATTCTACCGAATCTACTACAATTACAATAAAATCTACATTTTGATCTGAAATATATACATGTCGGCTTTTTTCGTAGTAATTTTAACAATTATGATTATTAAGCCTTTCAATTGGTGGCTATTCTATTTTCTTTTAAATACATGGCTTTTAATTAACGTAAGGTTGTTCTTTATACCATTTGCTTCTCGGAGTTCTAAAATGTATGTTAATTATCGGCCTATTAAAAATCAATACACCCCCACACACACGCGCACACACACGCCTACACACGCACGCACGCACGTACGCAAACACACACACATACACACACACCCTTACGCACACAAACACACACAAACACACACAAACAAGATAAGTTTGGTTCAGTTTCTTATCTGTATATTGACACATCTTGCGAATAATAAAATGTCAAAAATAAAGTTATTAAATAATTTGATGTCTCTATGTTGTTTATCCAGAAAAGCGTTCATGTTGGTGCATCTATATATAGTACAAAATTTTGATTTAAAATGACCCTTTTAACTTGTCGTACGTGATCCAGCGGTTTGGGACCAAATTGCAAAAAGGGCAAACGAATCATATTTCTTCACGTGTATGATTTGAAAAAATCGGTAAAAATAGCACGATTCTGTATTACCTGCTTAAAAGTGTGAACCTAGATTTCGCGCATCGGACAATTTAAATAAACAGAACAGAACAGAACAGACATTTATTTTAAGCCTAGCTATGAAATGTTACTAGTTATCAGTGAGCTATTTTTTTTTCACGGTTGAAAAAATAAACAAACAACCGTTGCGTCAACACACGGTCAAAATGACCTGTGTGAATGCACTCGGTGTATTGTGGGTAAAGTAGTTCTTCAACATGGCTGTTATGAATACGGAAGTGATTGCTAACATGAACAAAATAAGTACGAAGAGGTATACAACAGATTATTTTGGCATTTTTTTTATACATTCTGATAGTTAAAATATGTTTCATGCAAACATTTTGAACTGAATTTTGTAAACGGTCCAGACTTTAACGTAGTGACGTCACACGCTATGTATAGAATGGACATATTACTGTTTAACGAAAGCGAAAGTAGCAAAACTTGCTCATCGTATTTTTTCCATTTATCTATAAATATCAAGACTTTAAAAGTTTCTGGACATAGAATAAGGCCTTAGAATATGGTTGTTTAGTCATTTATCTTAATTCAATGAATATTATAATCGAACGTATTTCCTACGCGGAACTATTTTTTATGTAGGCACAAATCTCAAATTTTGGGTGAGTTACGAGTCGTAGTATAGAGATGACTTTAACGTAGTGACGTCACACGCTATGTATAGAATGAACAAACAACGACAAAGCTTATAGGAAATGCTTATGGAATTTCCAACTGCTCCCGTGACCCCCTGTCAATGGGGTACATTGGTGAATTGAAATGGTCTCCCTTGTTAGTTAATATCTAAGGTATTCCAAACAGTAGGTAGGTCCTTGTAGTTGAAATTCTTGGACTTTATCGCCTGTTCTTTTGTAGATTTTGCAATCACAAGCAGTTAATTCCTTACTTTTGCATAAATATAAGCTTAAAATTAATTTTAATTCTTATAGAGATATGTTATTTAAAAAAAGAAAATGGACATGTTTATTGATGATGGTAAACCTGGGTATCACAAGAAAGGCAGAAAAATCAACATACACACCAAAGAGCACAAGCATAAAAAAACGAGTAAAACAAAATGAAAGGACCTACTTGCATTTAGGCATTATTCAGGGGAGACTACTCATGAATGTCTCTCATTAATCATGTCTGTTAATTAACTGTTTTATTTTCAAAATACCACACCTTGACAAAAGATTTGGCCAGCCAGTTTATTGATTCAGCCATTGGTTTAACTCGATTCCAAATGTGTTTTTTTTTAATCGAAAAACATACTAGCTGTAGTGTTCCTTGAAAAATACTTCATTTAACCTTGTATTAGTGCGCACATAGCATGATTTTATCTTTCAATATCTTATAAATTTGCTATTCGCAAAATGGCAAATACATAAAATGTAACACTTAAAATTTAATGTTTGTCCAGTGTCTGGACTTTAGAGTAAAAAAGTTCGCGGATTAGCTGTATAACTGTTGACTGGTTTATTAAAATTACACGAAACATACGTAGTTGGACCATTATCTTTCCAACAGATACTTAAAATATAGAACCACCTCAACAAGTGTAACAGATCAAACATTCATTATTATTATTATACCGGCGCATAACACGGTATAAATTATAATTTTCACGTCAACCGGTAACGTCGTTGACGTCGTCGTCTGACATAGATCAGCAAATGTCCATTTCTTTTACAATTTTTCAAAACACCGTCCATTAGTCTCTACGCATCTTTGATGCCGATGAATTTACATTTTAAAAACGGTATCATACCATTTAGTTGTGATCTATAGTATGACTGATAAAGCATCTTTATTTAATTTTGTCAAATCTCCAATCGGGGCCCCTTTACCATGTTTTTAGTGTGAGGGAAAATGGCATTGCCGCAAGGTGCCAGGTGAGGTGAATATGGTGCATGGGTTATTTGTTGAAAACCCAGTACATCGAGCTCCAGTTCCGTAGTGGGTGGAGCATTATCTTAGTGAAACACGAAATTTTCAACCGATTTATTTAATTCAACATTGGTTTAAATTTAAAAGTTGTATGAAAATTTCGGCGTGAGCCGATAGTGCGTAGCCATTATTGCTATAGTATACTCAGCTTGTGAAGGTTATAAAATATACCATTAAATATCAAAATCACTTCTAGAAATAAAGATTCTCTTCCCATCCATATGGACCATTTTGATAATATCTACTTCCTCTTTTAAATGTCTTAAAAGTTCACAGATCTCTAAGTTATAATTCAGGTAAGACATGATTATATCGTCGTGTCTTATTCGGACAATCAGCTGGGCTTATAAAGCTATGTTTGGACAATCCGCTTAATGAGCTTCATAAACATGGCAATTGATGACCGGCATTGTTAATTAAGTGCGTGTGTAATAATTAATAAATTAATGACTCGCACCATGTCGAGTTCTCCAATCAATTTGAGTACCTCATTATATGAACATAAAAAATTAATTTTACTGAAATACTGGATTAAAATAATTAAATTAAACAATCTTATTTAAAACATATGAAATGTTGAGAAGAGATGTTAAATGCAACAGACACCTATAATTGAAACAATTGGGCATATTAAATAAAAAAAGAACTAGAAACACTAGGTCTCGCGAATATTTGGGAAAATCAACAGAATAAAAATATCGATTATAACTTTATAAAACAAAGGTTAAGGGACATAAATACACAAAATTGGATAGCTGCAATAAATAACTCAACCCGATTACACACATACAGTTTATTTAAAATAACACTTAATTTCGAAAGTTATCTAGGAGAAATTGTATTTTGACTGGCTGTAAAACACCATGTTTTTTTAATGCAATAAACTGTTGAATTGAGTAGAGCTGACTGACACATCTGAGACTTTGACAACGTCCTGCGATTGATTTATTTACTTATGCCTGCGCGTCTGTCACTTAGCTACTTCGAGTTAAGTGACATTGCACGCGTGGTTGCATTGTATCCTACCTCTATTGTGACTTACAAGACATGTTAATACATGAAGAAATAAATGATAAATGATACAGGCAGGCAGGCAGGCAGGCAGGCAGGCAGGCAGGCAGGCAGACAGACAGACAGACAGACAGACAGACAGACAGACAGACAGACAGACAGACAGACAGACAGACAGACAGACAGACAGACAGACAGACAGACAGACAGACAGACAGACAGACAGACAGACAGACAGACAGACAGACAGACAGACAGACAGACAGACAGACAGACAGACAGACAGACAGACAGACAGACAGACAGACAGACAGACAGACAGACAGATAGGTAGATGGATGGATGGATGGATGGATGGATGGATGGATGGACGGACGGACGGACGGACGGACGGACGGACAGACAGACAGACAGACAAACAAACAAACAAATAAATAAAGAAATAAATCGATTAATTAATTACAAAAAAAGAATTACAGACTCGAAGTTAAGTACAGTTTAAAAAACACCATAAAGGCCAAATATATTTAAACTAAAAGTATTCGATACAAAACAGTTTATTACATTTGGGGAAAACAACCTCTAATACTTCTTATTTCTTTTATTAATAAAACAGTTAACAAATATAATATGCTATCTGTATTAAGTAAAAATGAGTTTATTAAAAAGTCTATGTTAAACATAGGAAAATATCAACTTCTCACTTTTACTCATACTTTTCATAAAAACAATAGCAGTATATGGGATTTTCTATGCGACGCGAATTTGAAGGTTGCCATGTGTTTGTCACGTAAGTCTAGAAGAGCTTGGGTGCGCAATATTCACAACAACCAAACCATCAGCCGTAGGATAGACTCGCTAACCGCTTGTACACGCTGATTGCAGAACCAATCGTCATTCAAACTGAACCATCACTTTCATTGTTATATATAATGGCCCGTCAATGCTTATCATCACCACACTGTATTGACATAAATAGATACTTACACACACCACTGAATCTGTTTGTTAAAAGATTGTTTGAGAACAAAAGAAACAACGCACGAAGGGAAATCTTTTGAAACGTAGACACACCCGAAAGCTGTAGCTTAAAAAATAACAAGTCCGGATATAGAGTTAACCGCGAATATGGCAACAAATGTAAATTTCCCGTTGTTCGTCCGTCTGTACGAGACACAACGAAGATTCAACCGGGCCTGCGATCAAATTGCTTTGCTGAACAGCAAATTAAGTGCTGTTACAACACAGACACAGAAGATGGCCGGAGATAAAATGCTGAAAACTCATCTCTACTCCCTGCGCATGCGGGCACTTGTGTTAGAAGGTATGATCGACGTGTTTGTTCGATATGCGGAAACCAAGAGAGCCGAGGTGTACCAACTTCGGGGGCAAATGTCGCGTCATAACGGAGGTCCAGATGTCCACACTAGTTCGAGTGACGTCACAGACAGCAGCGGAGATGAATGGTGAAGACAATGTTTGTTAAATTGGGTCCCTGTTGCACATTGCATACGCTTTTAACGAATTTGTATAAAGAACAACTATTGTCTTACCGTTTTCTCCGAAACAATCTACATTATATTTTGTTGTTGTGAATTCTGAATGACTTTTGTGTTCTGCGTTTTTGTGTGATATGCAAAACCTTCAATTGTTGCATACACTGTCTACATACAACGTAGATTTGTTGTAGCAATATAACTTAACGCGCTATTGTTTGTACTTTATTGTTGTAAAACAACAAAACCATGATATTCGGCAAATAAAATAAACACAAGTTTTGGTTATTATCATTTTTTACATTAATGGCTATATTAATATATTATTCAAATTGTTAATCAAACAATAACTAGTTTTACTGCAATCTGCATCCAAAAGAGTGAGCTATGCTGTGTTTATTGTTTGAAGTATACTATACGTTGTTATTGTTACCAACATATTGTTAATTGGACATTGAAAATATCAGCTTTGTCTTAATCAGTTATTTTCTATCTGAGTCGCGCTGCAGAGATAGTTATTTTTAAATTAACAAAACCACGTGATAACTTTATCCGGGTAATCTGCTCTAATGTCGATATCTATTTTAAGCAGAGATCCCTACTGTGCTTTTTTATAATACTGAAGAGATATTGTTACATGTATTTGGTAAAGAAACTGTTGAATAACACTATAAATAAGAACGTAATTGTATATAATACCATGTTATAGCATATATAATATATTAATGGTCATATAGTCATGCACAACATCAGTTCTGAGTTGACCACTTCTATCGTAAGCTTATGATATGATATGTCAAAATTAAGACGGACATGATGTTAATTCAATAAACATCGCCATGCACACATAGACTATGACCATGAATTAGTTGCATTTTATAACAATCAAGTTGTCATATTAAGTTCACGAAATACAAATAATATGCAAAGAAACCCTATGTTACTCTATACACTATATATGATTTAATTAACATTTATATTAGGCATAAGGTGACGTAAATGATAAACGGGCCAGAGTTTTGTGTATATCAAATATATATCGGTACTTGCTGTACAAGAAACTATCTGGACTCGTTGTTGTGTGTTAAGCCTATATGATATTGTAATGTGAATGTTTAAATGCTAAAATTGAGTAAAATATAACGTTTATTCTTCTCACTAGCCAATTATTATATAGGAATAGAAGATAAGGCTTAGCATTAGTTGCAAATATTCGTGTGTTGTGAATAGAAAGTGCATCGGGTGGGACAAATGCTCATTAAGTAGTTGCTAATGACGTCTGACGAAGCAGCAAGCATGAACTAAGTAAAGGCAATGTGTTATTGTGTTAACTGCTGTCATTAGGATAACGAACAAAATATGTTTGTCCAAATAAAAAACAAACAGATGTTCTATCCATTAAATTTATAAGCAGACGTTATCGTTTAACAGCTAATTTAGAAATGACAAATCACTTGTTAATATATGCTAAATGAATACAGTGTTTATTCTAGATAAACGTCAGTGGCTGGCCACAATATAAAGTCTTGGAGGCACGATGGTAGAAGGAGTTCTCCAAGACTAGACGCTTCACTAAGATGTGGATCTTTGGTATCGTAGTTCTGGTAGTGGCATGCACACAGCTCGCAATGACAAGAGAAATACTTATTTTTGAAATACCTGAAAACGACGTTCAATCTGAACAGTTGGATCGTGACATCGATGTGTCGATAGAGCCAGGTATATACAGCTTGGATGCTCTTGTTGAAGACCCCAACAGTAGTGACGTAACTGTTGTTAAGAGACAAGCCTTTCTTCCTGATCTCGGTTATGGTTCCCGGTTTAAGATGGGATCAAATCTGGCGGGCACAGCAATTGCTTGGAACACTATTTTCGGAGGGAAAGGGCGGGGCAAAAGAGAAATGGAGAATAGTGATAGACAGTTAAAAAGACCTTCGTCGGACCTCGGGTACGGATCTAGAATACATGTCGGAAGCGCACTTGCGCATGCGACAGATGCACGTAATCAGGTTTATGGCGCGTTAGGACCCGGGAAATGAATGTCCAAGATCAGGTTTGCCATGGAGATTGTCCGACAGAAATTTAATCAAGACGCCAAGTACTTGTAACGTTCGGACGCCCTTTTATTTTCTAGGAAACCACAGAAACACTAGTGCAAGTGTACTCTGAGATGAGAACTTATGTTTTAACTGAGTGTTTTTGAAAATGTCAAAGTTCCGCAGTTTTAATTTACTACTACTACAACCTATGTATGTGCAGGACTTTTACAAAAATCGAACAAAACTTTATCACTGCGAAAACTTCACTCTTTTCATTCCATTTCAGTATAATGAGATATCTGCCTTGGTGTTATAAACAACATTTGTTCTTTACCGTTATAACGTTGAAATGACATCGAAATTTAGAATTACAATAATAAAATTTTAATTGACGTTTCCTCGCATTTTCATTCTAAAGTAACAGCTTTTATTTAATTCAACATTAGTTTAAATTAAAACGTTACACGAACATTTTGGCGTGCCCTGATGCTGTATTGTCGTGGTTATTAAGATGTACACAATTTGTGAAGGTAACAAAAAATCACGATAAATGATAAAAAAAGTTCTAGAAATAAAGATATTCTTTTCAGTCATATCAACTGATTTTCATGAACTAAGTAAAAATGACACAGTCCACGAATTTTTTGAACACACCTCATATAATGTGATCATATTATCAGCTTCCTCTTTTTAATGTACTTCAAGTTCTTTATCGTAGAACTCATAATTATAATCATAATTCAGGTAAGACGTGATTATATCGTTTTGTATTATTCGGACAATCCGCTGGATTAAAAAAAAGCATAAGGTTATGTTTTATTAACGTTCATTTATGTTGATGTAAACGCTGATTGATCCACACTTTGTGTAAACATATCTTACACGTGTTTAAATTAAACACAGACTTACATGAAGTAATGTAAACAACCATTGACTTACAATATGCTAATGATAAACTAAGTTATAGAATATAACCAACCACTCAAGTACGAGCTAAGCCTTATGAAATAATAACATGGTTCAAATCTGTCCATAAGTGTGCGTTATTCGTGCGAGTACACGTTTTCCGGTGATCCTTAGCGATAACTCATTTACCCACGCAAATTAAAAATATTACTGCGTTTTAAAAAGCGAACTTAATTGGGTGGTCAAACAACTCTTACCATGCCAATACCTCCAGACCACTACTATTAACAAACCTCATCTATTTGTGTAATTTCATGTACATTATTTCCACAAGACAGGGACTAACTTAACCGTGTAATTGTTTTCTGGGTAACATTTTCAACTTTTATATTTGCATGTACTTATTATTACTTTGTTTTGTTTATTTTTATTTAATCATAGGTCATTCTGTAAACTGACCCTGTATATACATAGTTATAACTTAATGCAAACAAGAAAATAAGCTACTTGCCCTTCTCCCATGTCCTGAGTCTCTGTAGCCAACGTTTACAAACTTCTGTAATCTCACAAAGTAGATTCTATTAATTATCATTATTACTATTTTCCTTTGAAATCTGTTTATATGTTTGTTAAAATTAACACCTGTTCTAAGATGTGAGTTTGAGCTTCTTCTTCTACTTATGTGCCTTTTATTTATATACCACGTTGCCTAGTATTTTATAAATTCAGTGGTAGCCCGAGGTTATTAAAGTCTCTTAAAATTAATCACAAGCAACATTTACATAACCTTTTAGTCTTTTAATTAATGATAAGAAATTCTCTATTAATAATACATGATTGTCTCATTATTATTGACTTACAAGACATGTTAATACATGAAGAAATAAATGATTAAACGTATTTTAAAGGAAAGGAATAAGCACAATAATAAATATAAATATGATGAATGAATAAATGACAGAAAAAATAAATAAATAAATAGATAAATAGATAGATAGATAAATAAATAAATAAATAAATAAATAAACAAATAAATAAATAAATAAATAAATAAATAAATAAATAAATAAATAAATAAATAAATAAATAAATAAATGAATGAATCAATGAATGAATGAATGAATGAACGAATGAATGAATGAATGAATGAATGAATAAATAAATAAATAAATAAATAAATAAATAAATAAATAAATAAATAAATAAATAAATAAATTAATAAATAAATAAATGAACTAATGAATGAATGATAAAATAAATAAGTAAATGGACAGACAGACAGACAGAGAGACAGACAGACAGACAGACAGACAGACAGACAGACAGACAGACAGACAGACAGACAGACAGACAGACAGACAGACAGACAGACAGACAGACAGACAGACAAATAAATAAATAAATCGGATAATTAATTACAAAAAGAATTACAGACTCGAAGTTAAGTACAGTTAATAAACTCCCTAACGGCCAAATATATTTAAACTAAAAACTATTCGATACAAAAAAGCTTATTACATTTGTGGAAAACAACCTCTAATACTTCTTATTGCTTTTATTATTAAATAAAACAGTTAACAAATATAATATGAAAATCTATTAAGTAAAAATGATTTTTTTAAAAATTCCATATTAAACATAGAAAAATATCAACTTCTCACTTTTACTCATATTTTTCATAAAACAAAAAAAGTATATTGAATTTTCTTTGCGACGCGAATTTGAAGGTTGCCATGTGTTTGTCACATAAGTCTAGAAGAGCTTGGGTGCGCAATATTCACAACAACCAAACCATCAGCCGTAGAATAGACGCGTTAACCGCTTGTACACGCTGATTGCAGAACCAGTCGTCATTCAAACTGAACCATTACTTTCATTTTTATATATAATGGCCCTTCAATGCTTATCATCACCACACTGTATTGACATAAATAGATAGTTACACACACCACTGGATCATCAGTGTCGAAAAAGGACTCTATCAGAATCTGCTTGTTAAAAGATTGTTTGAGAACAACAGAAACAACGCACGAAGGGATATCTTTTGAAACTTAGACACACCTGAAAGCTTTAGCTTAAAAATAACAAGTCCGGATATATAGTTAACTGCGAATATGGCAACAAATGTAGATTCCCTGCTGTTCGTCCCTCTGTACGAGACACAACGAAGATTCAACCGGGCCTGCGATCAAATCGATTTGCTGAACAGCAAATTAAGTGCTGTCACAACACAGACACAGAAGATGACCGGGGATAAAATGCTGAAAACTCATCTCTACTCACTGCGCATGCGGGCACTTGTGTTAGAAGGTATGATCAATGTGTTTGTTCGATATGCGGAAACCAAGAGAGCCGAGGTGTACCAACTTCGGGAGCAAATGTCGCGTCATAACGGAGATTCCCGATGTCGACACTAGTTCGAGTGACGTCACAGACAGCAGCGAAGATGAATGGTGAAGACAATGTTTGTTAAATTGGGTCCCTGTTGCACATTGCATACGCTATTAACGAATTTGTATAAAGAACAACTATTGTCTTACCGTTTTCTCCGCAACAATCTACATTATATTTTGTTGTTGTGAATTCTGAATGACTTTTGTGTTCTGCGTTTTTGTGTGATATGCAAAACCTTCAATTGTTGCATACACTGTCTACATACAACGTAGATTTGTTGTAGCAATAGAATTTATCGCGATATTGTTTGTACTATATTGTTGGAACACAACAAAACGATGACATTCGGCAAATAAAATGACCAAACACAAGTTTTGCTTAATTTCATTGTTTACATTAATGGCTATTTTAATATACTATTCAAATTGTTATTCAAACAGCAACTAGTTTCACTGCAAGCGTGCATCCAAAAGAGTGAGCTATGCTGTGTTTATTGTTTGAAGTATACTATACGTTGTTATTGTTAGCAACATATTGTTTATTGGACATTGAAAATATCAGTTTTGTCTTCATCAGTTATTTTCTATCTGAGTCGCGCTGCAGAGATAGTTATTTTTAAATTAACAAAACCACGTGATAGCTTTATCCGGGTAATCTGCTCTAATGTCGATATCTATTTTAAGCAGAGACCCCTACTGTGCTTTTGTATATTACTGGACATATATTGTTTCATGTATTTGGTATAGAAACCGTTGAGTAACACTATACATAAGAACATCATTGTATGTAATACCATGTTATAGTATATATAATATATTAATGGCCATATAGTCATGCACAACATCAGTGCTGAGTTGACCACTTCTATCGTAAGCTTATGATATAAAATGTAAAAGTTAAGACGGACATGATGTTACTTCAATAAACATCGCCATGCACACACAGACCATGACCATCAATCAGTTGCATTTTATAACAATCAAGTTGTCATATTAAGTTCACGAAAAACAAATAATATGCAAAGAAACCCTATGTTACTCTATACACTATATATGATTTAATTGACATTTATATTAGGCATAAGGTGACGTAAATGATTAACGGGCCAGAGTTTTGTGTATATCAAATATATATCGGTACTTAAAACTATCTGGACCCGGTGTTGTGTGTTAAGCCTATATGATATTGTATTGCGAATGTTTAAATGCTTAAAATGAGTAAAATATAACGTTTGTTCTCCTCACTAGCCAATTATTATATAGGAATAGATAAGGCTTAGCATAAGTTGCAAATATTTGTGTGTTGTGAATAGAAAGTGCATCTGGTGGGACAGATGCACATTTAGTAGTTGCTAATGACGTTTGACAAAGCAGCAAGCATGAACTAAGTATATGCAAGGAGTTACAATGTTAACACCAGTCATTAGGATAATGAACAAAATATGTTTGTCCAAATAAAAAAAACATGTTCTGTCTAACAGCTCATTTAGAAATGACAAATCACTTGTTAATATATGTAAAATGAACACAGTGACGAGTCTAGATGAACGTCAGTGGCTGGCCACAATATAAAGTCTTGGAGGCACGTTGGTAGCAGGAGTTCTCCTAGACAAGACGCTTCACTAAGATGTGGATCTTTGGTATCGTAGTTCTGGTAGTGGCATGCACACAGCTCGCAAATACAAGAGAAATACTTATTTTTGAAATACCTGAAAAGGACGTTCAATCTGAACAGTTGGATCGTGACATCGATGTGTCTGTACAGCCAGGTGTATACAGCTTGGATGCTCTTGTTGAAGACCCCGACAGTAATGACGTAACGGTTGTTAAGAGACAAGCCTTTCTTCCTGATTTCGGTTATGGTTCCCGGTTTAAGATGGGATCAAATCTGGCGGGCACAGCACTTGCTTGGAACAATATTTTCGGCGGGAAAGGGCCGGGCAAAAGAGGAATGGTGAATAGTGATAAACTGTTAAAAAGACCTTCGTCGGACCTCGGGTATGGATCTAGAATACATGTTGGAAGTGCACTTGCGCATGCGTTAGATGCACTTAATATGGTTTATGGCGCGTTAGGACCCGGGAAATGAATGTCCAAGATCACGTTTACCATGGAGATTGTCCGACAGAAATTTAATCAAGACGCCAAGTACTTTTAACGTTCGGACCCCCTTTTATTTTCTAGAAAACCACTGAAACACTAGTGCAAGTGTACTCTGAGATGAAAACTTGTTTTAACTGAGTGTTTTTGAAAATGTCAAAGTTCCGCAGTTTTAATTTACCTGCTACTACAACCTATTTGCATAAATATCTTTTCATGTGTATGTATGTGTCCGGCGATGTTTTGCTTGCGTATCTATATGTTTGGTACTGAATAAATGGATTTGTTTTGTACTATAAAATAGATTGACTCGTCCTCTCATTTGCGTCTAAATATGTTGCAATTTTTCTACCTTCACAGATTTTAGAGAAAATATTTCAGTACTGATATACAATCTAATGATTTCTCCAAAATATATCTTGTTTTTACTCATTAACTGATTTCTTATATTTACACATTCTGTAAATGATGATTTAATGAAAGTAATAAAGACTATATAAAATTATATGCATTGCTATTGTTTATCCAAAACCCGAAGTAACAATGGTACGTTCACTTAAAAATTTTAGTTTATAATTGGATTTTTATTTGCGTCTAAATTAAGTTGTTACGAACCATAGACTTATATTAAGCTCTGTCAAACCGGTTTTAGCACCCCAGTCGGTCCATATTGCCGACTGACCGTTCCAAGGCGGTAACTGTCGGGTTTGCTCTTATTGTTAAATGACTCATCACAGATTTGTTTTCACTTTTACATTTGGCGTGCATTTGAATACCTTTGTCCTGGGTCGTTTCATTTTTTTTGTATATGTTGCAATGGTCGTAGGACTTTGTCTTATATATTCTTATTGAAAAAAGTTGCTACATGAGTATTTGTTCTATCTTGGAGGTTACAACTCGAAAAAACCTTAACATAAGTTGGTATATTAAGAAATATGTCACATTGTCATGATTTTGGACAAATATGAAGTGTGTAGACCCTAGAACAGTTATATTCTAACGTACGTACATTATTTTTAAATGCACCACATAGTCATATTACAGTCAACATAGTGACGTCCAGCTATTTTAGTGGAGGAAAAACCCAGACAAATGTCTGGGTTAAACAATTGGAATACGTCAGGTCAGCTGAAAGACCTTCATACATTCAGTCATTCGCACTGAACGGGTTTCAACCGTGACAGGCTAAGCAGTCGGAGGAATAACACATACCTTATGTATTGTTTATTTAAGGAAATAAAAACAAATTTTGAAATATTGTCATATCTGTTATTGTTAGAAAATAGTAAACTAAAAAACATTATTACAAAAATTAGGCTATTATAGCATGATCTGTCAACAGGAAAAGGGATACACGAACATAACTATCCGCACCTTTAGTCATCTACTGTGCTTTCTCTTTCAGAAACTTTTTGTGCCACTTAAACAGTAGGGACCGTGAAATAGAATTTTCTCTTCTTGCTGTTTGTATCATTTGGTATGTATGTGCAGTAGTTTTACAAAGATCGAACAAAACTTTATCACTGCGCAAACTTCACTCTTTTCATTCCATTTCAGTATAATGAGATATCTGCCTTGGTGTAAACAACATTTGATTTTACCGTTATAACGTTGAAATGACATCGAATTTTAGAATTACAATAAGAAAATTTTAATTGACGTTTCCTCGCATTTTCATTCTAAAGTAACCGATTTTATTTAATTCAACATTAGTTTAAATTAAAACGTTACATGAACATTTTGGCGTGCCCTGATGCTATATTGTCGTGGTTATTAAGATGTACACAATTTGTGAAGGTAACAAAAAATCACTATAAATTATAAAAAAAGTTCTAGAAATAAAGATATTCTTTCCAGCCATATTAACTGATTTTCATGAACTAAGTAAAAATGACACAGTCCACGAAGTTTTTGAACACACCTCATATAATGTGATCATATTATCAGCTTCCTCTTTTTAATGTACTTCAAGTTCTTTCTCGTAGAACTCATAATTATAATCATAATTTAGGTAAGTCGTAATTATATCGTTTTGTAGTATTCGGACAATCAGCTGGATTAAACAAAGCATAAAGCCATGTTTTATTAACGTTCATATATGTAGATGTATACGCTGATTGATCCACACCCTGTGTAAACATATCTTAAACGTGTTCAAATTAAACACAGACTTACATGAAGTAATATAACAACCATTGACTTACAATGTGCTAATGATAAACTAAGTTTTAGAATATAACCAACCACTCAAGTACGAGATACGTCTTATGATATAACAACATGGTTCAAATCCGTCCATAAGTGTGCGTTATTTGTGCGAGTACACGCTTACTGGTAATCCTTAGCGATAACTCATTTACCCACTCAAATTAAAAAATATTACTGCGCTTTAAAAAGCGAACTTAATTAGTTGGTCAAACAACTCTTACCATGACAATACCTCCAGACCACTAGTATTAATAAACATCACCTATTTGTGTAATTGCATGTACATTATTTCCACAAGACAGGCACTAACTTAACCGTGTAATTGTTTTCTGTGTAACATTTTCAACTTTTATATCTGCATGGACTTACTATTACTTTGTTTTGTTTAATTTTATTATCATAAGTCATTCTGAAAACTGACTCTGTATATACAAAGTTACAACTTAATGCAAACAAGAGAATAAGCTACTTGCCCTTCTCCTTCTCTCATGTCCCGAGTCTCTGTAGCCAACGGTTACAATGCTGGACTGAGCTGTGAATCCCCGTGCACCTCACGTTTTTCTACCACTCTAGTCATCATTCTTGAAGCCTTCACCACACGCATCGCATTAAAGGGGTGGAATGGGATTAGCCGGCATTTTGCCGATACTGCGCAGCGACATTTCTATCATTTTAGCACAGGGGCACTTATGAGGTGCCCAGGGACTGAACCCGGCCGGTCCATTATACTGACACTGACGAGTGAGGTGTAATGCTGTCCCCTTAGCAACGAGCGTTAGGAGGGAAGCCACTACTGCCAACTTTAAAGTCTTTGGTTTGACCCTGCCGGGGTTCGAACCCACGACCTCCCGATCCGCAAGTCGACGCTCTACCACCTGAGCTAGAACTTAAGGAGGCAACTGGCAGTTTGCCTATGTCTAATAAATGTAACAATATATGGCCTCTGTTTGGGATATTTGTGTGCAATTTCTGTAACAAAACATCATACTTTAGTCTAAGCTTTGGCGATTTTCAACAGTATTTCAATTTTGGGGCAGTAATACTTGTCAATCAGCGCTTAAAATGTTCATTCTTTTCAAATCTATAAATAAGAACGTTGCCACCTCTATCCTGACTTAAAAAAAACATGTAAATATATGTAGAAATAGATGATAAATATACATTTGAAAGAAATACGCACAAAGTGACAGCGTTGTTTAATGTTCAGCTGAGAGATCGTTATTGAAAAAAAAAAACATACACTGCAAGTTAAAACTGCAATAAAGCTCTCAAAATAAACCCCGAAAAGAATTAAAGGCTCGAAATTTAGAACAGTTTAAAACTTTCCATCATCGCAATACGTAATGAAACAAAATAATATCTGAACACACACACACAACAACAAGAAAAATAACAGTTTAATACCTTTGCAGAAAAAACAACACGTTTTATTTCTGTTATAAATAAAACGGCTTACTGATATAATATGATAATTAACTAAGTAAAAATGGGTTTTATTAAACAATACATTAACAATAGGAAAACATCAAATTCGCGTCTTTAATCTCCTTTTAATGTCAAAATTTGCTCATATGCCTTTTATAATGCGTGACATGATGTAATGGTGTTATTACAAAATTAAAGTATCATACTTTAAAAAAACCAACCCGGATATGGAATCTTCTAAGCGACGAGAATTTGAAGGCTGCCATGTGTTTGTAACATAAGTCAAGCAGAGCTTGGGTTCGCAATTCACATCAACCAAACCATCAGCCATACGAATGACGCGCTAACCGCTTGCACGCGCTGATTGCAGAACAAACCGTCAGACAAATTCATTTTAATTTTTAAATATAATGGCACATCAATGCTTCCCATTACTACACTATATTGGCATAAATAGATACTTACACACGCCATTAGATTATATTGGTTTAAATGATTGTTTGAGAACAACAGAACCAACAGACCGACTGAAATCTTCTAAAACTAAGACACATCGAACGCTTTAGTTTAAAAATCACAAATCTGGATCTAGATTTAACTGCAAACATGACAACAAATGTAGATTTCCCGTTGTTCGTTCGTCTGTACGAGACACAACGAAGATTCAACCGGGCCTGCGATCAAATTGCTTTGCTGAACAGCAAATTAAGTGCTGTCACAACACAGACACAGAAGATTGCCGGAGATAAAATGGTGAAAACTCATCTCTACTCACTGTGCATGCGGGCACTTGTGTTAGAAGGTATGATCGATGTGTTTGTTCGATATGCGGAAACCAAGAGAGCCGAGGTGTACCATGTTCGGGAGCAAATGTCGCGTCATAACGGACGTCCTGATGTCGACACTAGTTCGAGTGACGTCACAGACAGCAGCGAAGATGAACGGTGAAGACAATGTTTGTTAAATTGAGTCGCTGTTGCACATTGCATACGCTTTTAACGAATTTGTATAAAGAACAACTATGGTCTTACCGCTTTCTCCGCAACAATCGACATTATATTTTGTTGTTGTGAATTCTGAATGACTTTTGTGTTCTTCGTTTTTGTGTGACATGCAAAACCTTTAATTGTTGCATACACTGTCTACATACAACGTAGATTTGTTGTAGCAATAGAATTTATCGCGATATTGTTTGTACTGTATTGTAGTAAAACAACAAAACGATGATATTCGGCAAATAGAATGAACACATACAGGTTTTGCTTAATTTCATTTTTACATTAATGGCTATATTAATATACTATTCAAATTGTTAATCAAACAGTAACTAGTTTCACTGCAAACGTGCATCCAAAAGAGTGAGCTATGCTGTGTTTATTGGTTGAAGTATACTATACGTTGTTATTGTTAGCAACATAGTGTTTGTTGGACATTTAAAATATCAGTTTTGTCTTCATCAGTTATTTTCTATCTGAGTCGCGCTGCAGAGATAGTTATTTTTAAATTAACAAAATCACGTGATAACTTTATCCGTATAATGTGCTCTAATGTCGATATCTATTTTAAGCAGAGACCACTACTGTGCTTTTTTATAATACTGGATATATATAATTACATGTATTAGGTATAGAAACTGTTGAGTAACACTATACATAAGAACATTATTGTATATTATACCATGTTATAGCATATATAATATACTAATGGTCATATAGTCATGCACAACATCAGTGCTGAGTTGACCACTTCTATCGTAAGCTTATGATATAAAATGTAAAAATTAAGACGGACATGATGTTACTTCAATAAACATCGCCATGCACACACAGTCCATGACCATCAATCAGTTGCATTTTATAACAATCTAGTTGTCATATTAAAATCACGAAAAAACAAATAATATGCAAAGAAACCCTATGTTACTCTATACCCTATACATGATTTAATTGACATTTATATTAGTCATAAGGTGCGTGAATGATAAACGGGCCAGAGTTTTGTGTATATCAAATATATATCGGTACTTAAAAACTATCTGGACCCGGTGTTGTGTGTTAAGCCTATATGATATTGTAATGTGAATGTTTAAATGCGTAAAATGAGTAAAATATAACGTTTATTCTCCTCACTAGCCAATTATTATATAGGAATAGAAGATAAGGCTTAGCATAAGTTGCAAATATTCGTGTGTTGTGAATAGAAAGTGCATCGGGTGGGACAGATGCACATTAAGTAGTTGCTAATGACGTCTGACAAAGCAGCAAGCATGAACTAAGTATATGCAAGGAGTTAAAATGTTAACTGCAGTCATTAGGATAATGAACAAAATATGTTTGTCCAAATAATAAAAACATATTCTGTCTATCAGCTCATTTAGAAATGACAAATCACTTGTTAATATATGTTAAATGAACACAGTGATGAGTCTAGATGAACGTCAGTGGCTGGCCACAATATAAAGTCTTGGAGGCACGATGGTAGCAGGAGTTCTCCAAGACAAGACGCTTCACTAAGATGTGGATCTTTGGTATCGTAGTTCTGGTAGTGGCATGCACACAGCTCGCAAAGACAAGAGAAATACTTATTTTTGAAATACCTGAAAATGACGTTCAATCTGAACAGTTGGATCGTGACATCGATGTGTCTGTAGAGCCAGGTGTATACAACTTGGATGCTCTTGTTGAAGACCCCAACAGTAGTGACGTAACTGTTGTTAAGAGACAAGCCTTTCTTCCAGATCTCGGTTATGGTTCCCGGTTTAAGATGGGCTTAAATCTGGCGGGCACATCACTTGCTTGGAACACTATTTTCGGAGGGAAAGGGCGCGGCAAAAGAGAAATGGTGAATAGTGATAGACAGTTAAAAAGACCTTCGTCGGACTTCGGGTACGGATCTAGAATACATGTCGGAAGCGCACTTGCGCATGCGTTAGATGCACTTAATCAGGTTTATGGCGCGTTAGGACCCGGGAAATAAATGTCCAAGATCACGTTAACGATGGAGATTGTCCGACAGAAACTTAATCAAGAAGCCAAGTACTTGTAACGTTCGGACCCCCTTTTATTTTCTAGGAAACCACTGAAACACTAGTGCAAGTGTACTCTGAGATGAGAACTTATGTTTTAACTGAGTTTTTTTGAAAATGTCAAAGTTCCGCAGTTTTAATTTACCTGCTACTACAACCTATTTGCATATATATCTTTTTATGTGTATGTATGTGTCCGGCGATGTTTTGCTTGCATATCTTTATGTTTGGTACTAAATAAATGAATTTGTTTTGTACTATAGAATAAACTGACTCGTCCTCTCATTTGCGTCTAAACATGTTTTAATTTTTCTACCCTCACAGATTTTAGAGAAAAATATTTCAGTACTGATATACAATCTAATGATTTCTACAAAATATATCAATACTTGTTTTCACTCATTGACTGATTTCTTATATTTACACATTCTGTAAATGATGATTTAATGAAAGTAATAAAGACTTTATAAAATTCGATGCATTGCTATTGTTTATCAAAAACCCGAAGTAACAATGGTACGTTCACTTAAAAATTTTAGTTTATAATTGGATTTTTATTTGCGTTTAAATTAAGTTGTTACGAACTAAGTTATAGATTATAACCAACCACTCAAGTACGAGCTACGCCTTTTGAAATAATAACATGGTTCAAATCCGTCCATAAGTGTGCGTTATTGGAAACGAACATAATTATCCGCTAATTATTCTCTTTCAAAACTTTTTGTGCCACTTAAACACTAGTAAACGTCAAACAGAATTTTCTCTTCTTGCTATTTGTATCATTTGGTATGTATGTGCAGGAGTTTTGCAAAGTTCGAACAAAACTTTATTACTGCACAAACTTTACTATTTTCATTCCATTTCAGTATAATGAGATATCTTCCTTGTTATAAACAACATTTGTTTTTTACCGTTATAACGTTGAAATGACATCGAATTTTAGAATTACAATAACAAAATTTTAATTGACGTTTCCTCGCATTTTCATTCTAAAGTAACAGCTTTTATTTAATTCAACATAAGTTTAAATTAAAATGTTACATGAACATTTCGGCGTGCCCTGATGCTGTATTGTCGTGGTTATTGAGATGTACACAGTTTGTGATGGTAACAAAAAATCACGATAAATTATAAAAAAAGTTCTAGAAATAAAAATACTCTTTACAGCCATATTAACTGATTTTCATGAATGAAGTAAAGATGACACAGTCCACGAAGTTTTTGAACACACCTCATATAATGTGATCATATTATCAACTTCCTCTTTTTAATGTACTTCAAGTTCTTTATCGTAGAACTCATAATTATAATCATAATTCAGGTAAGACGTAATTATATCGTTTTGTAGTATTCGGACAATCCGCTGGATTAAAAAAAGCATAATGTTATGTTTTATTAACGTTCATATATGTTGATGTATACGCTGATTGATCCACACTTTGTGTATACATATCTTAAACGTGTTTAAATTAAACACATACTTACACGAAGTAATATAACAACCATTGGCTTACAATGTGCTGATGATAAACTAAGTTATAGAATATAACCAACCATTCAAGTACGAGCTACGTCTTATGAAATAATAACATGGTTCAAATCCGTCCATAAGTGTGCGTTATTGGTGCGAGTACACGCTTACTGGTGATCATTAGCGATAACTCATTTACCCACTTGACCTAAAAATATTACTGCCTTTTAAAAAGCGAACTTAATTAGTTGGTCAAACAACTCTTACCTTGCCAATACCTCCAGACCACTACTATTAATAAACTTCACCTATTTGTGTAATTGTATGTACATTATTTCCACAAGACAGGCACTAACTTAACCGTGTAATTGTTTTCTGGGTAACATTTTCAACTTTTATATTTGCATGGACTTACTTTTACTTTGTTTTGTTTAATTTTATTTAATCATAAGTCATTCTGTAAACTGACTCTGTATATACATAGTAATAACTTATGCAAACAAGAAAATAAGCTACTTGCCCTTCTCTCATGTCCTGAGTCTCTGTAGCCAACGTTTACAAACTTCTGTAATCTCACAAAGTAGATTCTATTAATTATCATTATTACTATTTTCCTTTGAAATCTGTTTATATGTTTGTTAAAATTAACATCTGTTCTAAGATGTGAATTTGAGCTTCTTCGTCTACTTATGTGCCTTTTATTTATATACAACGTTGCCTAGTATTTTATAAATTCAGTGGTAGCCCGGGGTTATTAAAGTGTCTTAAAATTAATCACAAGCAACATTTACATAACCTTTTAGTCTTTTAATTAATGATAAAAAGTTCTCTATTAATAATACATGATTGTCTCATTATTCCTATCTGCCCATTCATGCACTAGCCATGAATATCCATGAATATTTATGATCATTTATTACTGCATTACATATTTGATAGTTGCTTGTAACAGAGTCATTACTGCACAGATTCATAAATATATAAGTATATGCCAAAAAAAATCCTTAATTAATATTGTAAAGTAAAACATGCTTTGCTATTGATAGGTGTAAGTGTAATTCTGTGAATTATTATGAAAAAGAAAAGCATTTTAAAACACTACAAATTATAATACTGTACATAAGTTCAATCATGTTGAACACATAACATTACCATTTCTGTTATTTAATACCAAAAGGCATATCGTTTTGCTTCTTCTTTTGTCAAGTTTCATAGAATATCACAAACTTTTTTAATCATACTTTTCACAACTACTACCTCAATATCTTACTTTTACTGCAAGACTCGTACAATATTTATCATTTTTTAAGCAAAAATAAAGATACTTTTACTTGTAAGGTTTTCTTATCTTTTATTGTTTTCTGTTTATCAGTATATGTTGTATAATGAAAATATGTAACAGCTGTTCTACGACAATTTCATTTGCTATGTCATCATGTAACCTTTGTGTTTAGAAACTATATTATCCTGTGTGTCCCCCATCCACCCCAACCCCACAAACCTCCCTACTAAAAAACATTCCTACTTCCATTAACATCACCTCTATTCCAGAATTTCACTTGTTTGACCGAACTTAACATAGTAATAAATAAAAAAAAATTGTACAGATTCTCATTTTGTACATGTATGTACATGAGTGTAAAATATTTGTCTGTCTGTCTGTCTATTCGGATATTCAGCTGATTTATAAAGCTATGTTTGGGCAATCCGTTTAATGAACTTCATAAATATGGCAATTAATGACCGGCATTGTTAATTAAGAGCGTGTGTAATAATTAATAAATTAATGACTCGCACCATGTCGAGTTCTCCAATCAACTTGAGTAGAGCTGAATGACACATCTGAGACTTAGACAAAATCCTGCGATTGATTTACTTATTCCTGCGCGTCTGTCACTTGGCCACTTCGAGTTAAGTGACATTGCACGCGTGGTTGCATTGTATCCTACCTCCATTGTGACTTACAAGACATGTTAATACATGAAGAAGAAATAAATGATAAAACGTATTTTAAAGGAAAGGAATAAGTACAATAATAAATATAAATATGATGAATGAATAAATGAAAGAATAAATAAATGAATAATAAATAAATAAATAAATAAATAAATAAATAAATAAATAAATAAATAAATAAATAAATAAATAAATAAATAAATAAATAACTGGATGGATGGATGGATAAATAAATAGATAAATAAATAAATAAATAAATGAATGAATAAAAAAATAAATGAATAAATGAATAAATGAATAAATGAATAAATGAATAAATGAATGAAAGAATAAATAAATAAATAAATTTAAAGTTTACAGTTTACAAAACACCATAACGGCCAAATATATTTAAACAAAAACTATTCGATACAAAACAGTTTATTACATTTGCGGAAAACAACCTCTAATACTTCTTATTTCTTTTATTAATAAAACAGTTAACAAATATAATTTGATAATCTATATCAATAAAAAAGTGTTTATTAAAAATTCTATGTTAAACATAAAAAATATCAACTTCTCACTTTTGCTCATACTTTTCATAAAAACAAAAACAGTATATGGGATTTTCTATGCGACGCGAATTTGAAGGTTGCCATGTGTTTGTCACATAAGTCTAGAAGAGCTTGGGTGCGCAATATTCACAACAACCAAACCATCAGCCGTAGAATAGACGCGCTAACCGCTTGTACACGCTGATTGCAGAACCAATCGTCATTTAAACTGAACCATCACTTTCATTTTTATATATAATGGCCCGTCAATGCTTATCATCACCACACTGTATTGACATAAATAGATACTTACACACACCACTGGATCATCAGTGTCGAAAAAGGACTCTATCAGAATCTGCTTGTTAAAATATTGTTTGAGAACAACAGAAACAAAGCACGAAAGGATATCTTTTGAAACTTAGACACACCTGAAAGCTTAAGCTTAAAAATAACAAGTCCGGATATAGAGTTTACTGCGAATATGGCAACAAATGTAGATTTTCTGCTGTTCGTCCGTCTGTACGAGACACAACGATGACTCAACCGGGCCTGCGATCAAATTGCTTTGCTGAACAGCAAATTAATTGCTGTCACAACACAGAAGATGGCCGGAGATAGAATGCTGAAAACTCATCTCTACTCACTGCGCATGCGGGCACTTGTGTTAGAAGGTATGATCGATGTATTTGTTCGATATGCGGAAACCAAGAGAGCCGAGGTGTAGCAACTGCAAATGTCGTGTCATACCAGAAGTCCCGATGTCGACAGCAGTTCGAATGATGTCACAGACAGCAGCGAGGAAGAGAGATGAAGCTATGTTTGTTAACTTGGTCCCCTGCTGCACATTGCATACGTTATTAACGAATTTGTATAAAGAAAAAATAAATTAAGCAAATGAAATCAACCCCCATACCATCGTCTTGGAATGTAACAGTAATGGTTATGAGGCCATTAATAGAGGATAATGCTTAGCATAAAATGGAAATATTCGTGTGTTGGGAAAAGAAAGTGCATCAGGTGCGACACATGCTCATTAAGAAGTTCTTAGTTATGTCTGAAGAAGCAGCAAGCATAAAATAAGTATAGGCAAGGTGTTATAATGTTAACTGCAGTCATTAGGGTATGCAGCAATATGGTTGTCAAAATAAATAAACCATCGCTCTGTCCTTTCAATTAATCAATAAACATAATTGTTAAAATGCTAATTTAGCAAAGAAAAATGACTCGTTCATTTATGTTAAATGAACACAGTCATGGGTCTAGATGAACGTCAGTGGCTAAAGACTATATAAAGTCTTGGAGGCACGTTGATAGCAGGAGTTCTCAAAGACAAGACGTCTCACTAAGATGTGGACCTGTGCCATCGTAATTCTGTTAGTGGCATGCACACAACTAGCAAAGACAAAAGAAACGCGTATTGTTTCAATACCTGCAAACGACGGTCAAAATCTCCAGCTGGATCATGGCATTGATGAGCATGTTGTACCAAGTGAATACATGTTCGAAACTCTAGTTGAAGACCCCGAAAGTAATGATGTAATGATTGCTAAGAGACAAGCCTTTCTTCCAGATCTCGGTTATGGTTCCCGGTTTAATATGGGATCAAATCTGGCGGACACAGCACTTGCTTGGAACAATATTTTCGGTGGCAAAGGGAAGGGCAAAAGAGGAATGGGGAATAGTGATAGACTGTTAAAAAGACCTTCGTCGGACCTCGGGTATGGATCTAGAATACATGTCGGAAGCGCACTTGCGCATGCGTTAGATGCACGTAATCAGGTTTATGGCGCGTTAGGACCCGGGAAATGAATGTCCAAGATCACGTTGGCCATGGAGATTGTCCGACAGAAATTTAATCAGGACGCCAAGTTCTTGTAACATTTGGACCCCTTTTTATTTTCTAGGAAACCACTGAAACACTAGTGCAAGTGTACTCTGAGATGAGAACTTATGTTTTAACTGAGTGTTTTTGAAAATGTCAAAGTTCCGCAGTTTTAATTTACCTGCTACTACAACCTATTTGCATATATATCTTTTTATGTCTATGTATGTGTCCGGCGATGTTTTGCTTGCGTATCTATATGCTTGGTACTAAATAAATGAACGTGTTTCGTACTATAGAATAGACTGACTCGTCCTCTCATTTGCGTCAAAACATGTTGTATTTTTTCTACCCTCACAGATTTTGGAGAAAATTATTTAAGTACTGATATAAAATCTAATGATTTCTATAAAATATATCAATACTTATTTTTACTCATTGACTGATTTCTTATATTTACACATTCTGTAAATGATGATTTAATGAAAGAAATAAAGACTTTATAAAATTCGATGCATTGCTATTGTTTATCAAAAACACGAAGTAACAATGGTACGTTCACTTAAAATTTTTAGTTTATAATTGGATTTTTATTTGCGTCTAAATTAAGTTGTTACGAACCATAGACTTACATTAGGCTCTGTAAAACCGGTTTAAGCTCCCCAGTCGGTCCATATTTCCGACTGACCGTTCCAAGATGGTAACTGTCGGGTTTGCTCTTATTGTTAAATGACTCATCACAGATTTGTTGTCACTTTTATATTTGGCGTGCATTTGAATACCTTTGTCCTGTGTCGTTTCAATTTTTGTAGATGTTGCAATGCTCGTTAGACTTTGTCTTATATATTCTTATTGAAAAATGTTGCTACATGAGTATTGGTTCTATCTTTGAGGTTGCTACTCGAAAAAAACTTAACATCAGTTGGTATATCAAGAAATCTGTCACATTATCATGATTTTGTACAAATATGAAGTGTGTAGACCCTAGAACAATTCTATTCTACATAACGTACATTATTTTTTAAATGCACAACATCGTCCAATTACAGTCAACATAGTGACATCCAGCTATTTTAGTGGAGGTAAAGCCCAGACAAATGTCTGGGTTAAACAATTGGAATACGTCAGGTCAGCTGAAAGACCTTCATACATTCAGTCATTCGCACTGAACGGGTTTCAACCGTGACAGGCTAAGCAGTCGGAGGAATAACACATACCTTATGTATTGTTTATTTAAGGAAATAAAAACAAATTTTGAAATATTGTCATATCTGTTATTGTTAGAAAATAGTAAACTAAAAAACATTATTACAAAAATTAGGCTATTATAGCATGATCTGTCAACAGGAAAAGGGATACACGAACATAACTATCCGCACCTTTAGTCATCTACTGTGCTTTCTCTTTCAGAAACTTTTTGTGCCACTTAAACAGTAGGGACCGTGAAATAGAATTTTCTCTTCTTGCTGTTTGTATCATTTGGTATGTATGTGCAGTAGTTTTACAAAGATCGAACAAAACTTTATCACTGCGCAAACTTCACTCTTTTCATTCCATTTCAGTATAATGAGATATCTGCCTTGGTGTAAACAACATTTGATTTTACCGTTATAACGTTGAAATGACATCGAATTTTAGAATTACAATAAGAAAATTTTAATTGACGTTTCCTCGCATTTTCATTCTAAAGTAACCGATTTTATTTAATTCAACATTAGTTTAAATTAAAACGTTACATGAACATTTTGGCGTGCCCTGATGCTATATTGTCGTGGTTATTAAGATGTACACAATTTGTGAAGGTAACAAAAAATCACTATAAATTATAAAAAAAGTTCTAGAAATAAAGATATTCTTTCCAGCCATATTAACTGATTTTCATGAACTAAGTAAAAATGACACAGTCCACGAAGTTTTTGAACACACCTCATATAATGTGATCATATTATCAGCTTCCTCTTTTTAATGTACTTCAAGTTCTTTCTCGTAGAACTCATAATTATAATCATAATTTAGGTAAGTCGTAATTATATCGTTTTGTAGTATTCGGACAATCCGCTGGATTAAACAAAGCATAAAGCCATGTTTTATTAACGTTCATATATGTAGATGTATACGCTGATTGATCCACACCCTGTGTAAACATATCTTAAACGTGTTCAAATTAAACACAGACTTACATGAAGTAATATAACAACCATTGACTTACAATGTGCTAATGATAAACTAAGTTTTAGAATATAACCAACCACTCAAGTACGAGATACGTCTTATGATATAACAACATGGTTCAAATCCGTCCATAAGTGTGCGTTATTTGTGCGAGTACACGCTTACTGGTAATCCTTAGCGATAACTCATTTACCCACTCAAATTAAAAAATATTACTGCGCTTTAAAAAGCGAACTTAATTAGTTGGTCAAACAACTCTTACCATGCCAATACCTCCAGACCACTAGTATTAATAAACATCACCTATTTGTGTAATTGCATGTACATTATTTCCACAAGACAGGCACTAACTTAACCGTGTAATTGTTTTCTGTGTAACATTTTCAACTTTTATATCTGCATGGACTTACTATTACTTTGTTTTGTTTAATTTTATTATCATAAGTCATTCTGAAAACTGACTCTGTATATACAAAGTTACAACTTAATGCAAACAAGAGAATAAGCTACTTGCCCTTCTCCTTCTCTCATGTCCCGAGTCTCTGTAGCCAACGGTTACAATGCTGGACTGAGCTGTGAATCCCCGTGCACCTCACGTTTTTCTACCACTCTAGTCAACATTCTTGAAGCCTTCACCACACGCATCGCATTAAAGGGGTGGAATGGGATTAGCCGGCATTTTGCCGATACTGCGCAGCGACATTTCTATCATTTTAGCACAGGGACACTTATGAGGTGCCCAGGGACTGAACCCGGCCGGTCCATTATACTGACACTGACGAGTGAGGTGTAATGCTGTCCCCTTAGCAACGAGCGTTAGGAGGGAAGCCACTACTGCCAACTTTAAAGTCTTTGGTTTGACCCTGCCGGGGTTCGAACCCACGACCTCCCGATCCGCAAGTCGACGCTCTACCACCTGAGCTAGAACTTAAGGAGGCAACTGGCAGTTTGCCTATGTCTAATAAATGTAACAATATATGGCCTCTGTTTGGGATATTTGTGTGCAATTTCTGTAACAAAACATCATACTTTAGTCTAAGCTTTGGCGATTTTCAAAAGTATTTCAATTTTGGGCATTAATACTTGTCAGTCAGCGCTTAAAATGTTCATTCTTTTCAATCTATAAATAAGAACGACTGGGCTTTCTGCTAAAAACGGACACAGCGGATGATGTGGTCGACCTTAAACATAAGTGGTCACGTGGTTTTCGTAGTTTAAAAAACTGTGCATCGTGGCTCAGATAGGAAATATACGTTTGTAATGATGAGTTTGGTGTTATGGTACACTTTTCAGACAGTTGTAGGTCATCAATAAACCAAACTTTGCTAGATCTGTTCAGGTAACAATAGTTTATTGAGATGTTTAATTAAATTATTTTAGTGCAAACTGTCGGATACCACCTTTAAATGTAGCGCCCATCCAACCACCTTTGATCTCACTCCTAAAGCAAAAATTACATGTCTACAAATCAAGCCTATATAAAGTCGTACAACTACAGGACTCCCTTAAATAATAAACATCCCTACATCTCTTTCTCGCTGTGTCTGTCTTGCTATGTCAGTTTCTCTGTCTCTTTCTCTTTCGTTCTCTCTCTGTCCCACTCTTTCGTTCTCTCCCCTCTCTCTCACACATTTACTAAATTTGCACATTTTCAATTCAATATTTTAGTTACGGCAAACAACACATTACTAAATACAAAGTGTGCTGTAAATTACTGGCGAATGCGGTATATTTATATAAATGTTGAACATTGTGCACTACTTTACCCCTTGCATCCTATCGCTTTTGCTTCCAGACAGGAATTGAACGGTTTCCCAGCAACATTTTCATAGTTATTTTAAAGTTACAGTTTTAACAATGTACACTCTTGGTAATCTTTTAATGTTTTCATGTTGTTATTTGTTTTGTTTTGTTTGTTTTTTTGCCAATTAACAGTGTATACCTATGCTTTAAGGTAACGTTCAATAAAGACATTGTTGGCATTTATTTTTGCTGTTGTTCATTGCTCGTGCTCGAATTATGTTTCATGTTTGTATATACAATTCTTTATGTTTTATACTTTGTATAACTGCAAGAGTTAAAGATCTGTTCTGGACAATCCGCTTTATCAGCTTCATAAAAATGGCAGTTGATTGTTGACAATATTTGTCAAGAAAGTGTGTATTAATTAATGAATGACTCGCACCATGTCGAGTTCTCCACCCGCTTGAGTTGAGTACATCAACCAGTTTGACACCGCACTGTTGATGATTTAATTATGCTCACGCCTCTGTCAATTAGAGACCTCCAATCAAATGACATTTCACGCGCCGTTGCAGTATTTGCCACCTCCATCCTGACTTATAAAAAACATGTAAATATATGTAGAAATAGATGATAAATATATATTTGAAAGAAATAAGCACAAAGTGACAGCGTTGTTTAATGTTCAGCCGAGAGATGGTTATTGAAAAAAAAAAACACACTGCAAGTTAAAACTCCAATTAAGCTCTCAAAATAAAAAAAAAAACTGAAAAGAATTAAAGGCTCGAAGTTTAGAACAGTTTAAAACTCTCCATCATCGCAATACGTAATGAAACAAAATAATATCTGAACACACACACACACACACACAACAACAACAACAACAAAAACAACAGTTTAATACCTTTGCAGAAAAAACAACACGTTTTATTTCTGTTATAAATAAAACGGCTTACAGATATAATATGATAATTTACTAAGTAAAAATGGGTTTTATTAAAAATTCCAATGACAATAGAAAAATATCAAATTCGCGTCTTTAATCGCCTTTTAAGGTCAAAATTTGCTGATATGCCTTTTATAATGCGTGACATGATGTAATGGTGTTATTACAAAATTAAAGTATCATACTTAAAAAAAACCCAAACCGGATATGGAATCTTTATAAGTCAAGCAGAGCTTGGGTTCGCAATTCACATCAACCAAACCATCAGCTATACGATTGACGCGCTAACCGCTTGCACGCGCTGATTGCCGAACAAACTGTCAGACAAATTCATTTTCATTTTTAAATATAATGGCACAGCAATGCTTCCCATTACCACACTTTATTGGCATAAATAGATACTTACACACGCCATTACATTATATTGGTTTAAATGATTGTTTGAGAACAACAGAACCAACAGACCGACTGAAATCTTCTAAAACTAAGACACATCGAACGCTTTAGTTTAAAAATCACAAATCTGGATCTAGATTTAACTGCAAACATGACAACAAATGTAGATTTCCCGTTGTTCGTCCGTCTGTACGAGACACAACGAAGATTCAACCGGGCCTGCGATCAAATTGCTTTGCTGAACAGCAAATTAAGTGCTGCCACAACACAGACACAGAAGATAGCCGGAGATAAAATGCTAAAAACTCATCTCTACTCACTGCGCATGCGGGCACTTGTGTTAGAAGGTATGATCGATGTGTTTGTTCGATATGCGGAAACCAAGAGAGCCGAGGTGTACCATCTTCGGGAGCAAATGTCGCGACATATTGGAGGTCCCGATGTCGACACTGGTTCGAGTGACAACACAGACAGCAGCGAAGATGAATGCTGAAGACAATGTTTGTTAAATTGGGTCCCTGTTGCACATTGCATACGTTATTAACGAATTTGTATAAAGAACAACTATTGTCTTACCGCTTTCTCCGCAACAATCGACATTATATTTTGTTGTTGTGAATTCTGAATGATATTTGTGTTCTTCCTTTTTGTGTGACATGCAAAACCTTCAATTGTTGCATACACTGTCTACATACAACGTAGATGTGTTGTAGCAATAGAATTTATCGCGATATTGTTTGTACTATATTTTTAAAAACAACGATGATATTCGGCAAATAAAATGAACAAACACAAGTTTTGCTTGATTTCATTTATTACATTAATGGCTATTTTAATATATTATTCAAATTGTTAATCAAACAGTAACTAGTTTCACTGCAAGCGTGCATCCAAAAGAGTGAGCTATGCTGTGTTAATTGGTTGAAGTATACTATACGTTGTTATTGTTACCAACATATTGTTTATTGGACATTGGTTTAAATTTAAAAGTTGTATGAAAATTTCGGCGTGAGCCGATAGTGCGTAGCCATTATTGCTATAGTATACTCAGCTTGTGAAGGTTATAAAATATACCATTAAATATTAAAATCACTTCTAGAAATAAAGATTCTCTTCCCATCCATATGGACCATTTTGATAATATTATCTACTTCCTCTTTGAAATGTCTTAAAAGTTCACAGATCTCTAAGTTATAATTCAGGTAAGACATGATTATATCGTCGTGTCTTATTCGGACAATCAGCTGGGCTTATAAAGCTATGTTTGGACAATCCGCTTAATGAGCTTCATAAACATGGCAATTGATGACCGGCATTGTTAATTAAGTGCGTGTGTAATAATTAATAAATTAATGACTCGCACCATGTCAAGTTCTCCAATCAATTTGAGTACCTCATTATATGAACATAAAAAATTAATTTTACTGAAATACTGGATTAAAATAATTAAATTAAACAATCTTATTTAAAACATATGAAATGTTGAGAAGAGATGTTAAATGCAACAGACACCTATAATTGAAACAATTGGGCATATTAAATAAAAAAAGAACTAGAAACACTAGGTCTTGCGAATATTTGGGAAAATCAACAGAATAAAAATATCGATTATAACTTTATAAAACAAAGATTAAGGGACATAAATACACAAAATTGGATAGCAGCAATAAATAACTCAACCCGATTACACACATACAGTTTATTTAAAATAACACTTAATTTCGAAAGTTATCTAGGAGAAATTGTATTTTGACTGGCTGTAAAACACCATGTTTTTTAATGCAATAAACTGTTGAATTGAGTAGAGCTGACTGACACATCTGAGACTTTGACAACGTCCTGCGATTGATTTATTTACTTATGCCTGCGCGTCTGTCACTTAGCTACTTCGAGTTAAGTGACATTGCACGCGTGGTTGCATTGTATCCTACCTCTATTGTGACTTACAAGACATGTTAATACATGAAGAAATAAATGATAAAATATATTTTAAAGGAAAGGAATAAACACAGTAATAAATAAATATATATATATGAATGAATAAATGACAGAAAAAATAAATAAATAAATAGATAAATAAATAAATAGATAAATAAATAAATAGATTAGATAGACAGACAGATAGATAGATAGATAGATAGATAGATAGATAGATAGATAGATAGATAGAGATAGAGATAGAGATAGAGATAGAGATAGATATAG